>JAOWBW010002166.1:0-53141 GCA_026119855.1 Campanula takesimana
TAAATTTGAACTATTTCGACCAGAATGTCACACAGCATTCTTTTGCAAACACTTTCTCCTCCTAAATCACAAATTCTTGTATAATGGCCCCCATGACTTTCTCCTTTGAAGTTAAGGTTTCCGTCCCCGAGGGTGAGAAGCCGTTCCAATGGTGACGCCGTTCCAGCTGTGGGGTCCGTCTCGATGGTGGAGAAGCGTCCGAGCGTTTTTGATCGTTTGGGAAGGCCCAATGACGATGTTGTTGACCCTGTGAGACCGGTGGTTCATGTGCGGGACTATAGACCCCGTCATTTTCCCAAGAAGAAGAAAGGTAAAGGAAATTCCTCTTATGTGTGGAAGCGTCCCATGGTTGTCCCCGCTAAGGTTCCGCTTGATAAGGGTAAAGGGAAGGCGTTGATGAAGCTCCTTCCCGTCCTAGCGTTTTCTCCCGTCTCGGCGGTCCCAAGAATGTTCCGTCCCCGTCCAAGAAGACTAAAGGACATAACAAGAAGCAATGGGTTCCCAAACCTAAGAAAGATTAGATTTTTCTTTGTACCCCAAGACATTGCAATTAGACCACTTTGTTTTAGGATTTAATATTTTGATGTCTTTTGTTGCTCAATAAATCCGTTGTAATGGTTTGAATAATTCATTGAATAATAAAAATTGCATTTTGTTATTTGAAGTGAATTGGGTATTTTTGATATGTTTTAGACCGCACCCGAAGGTTGCCTACGTTCCTCCAGTTGGGAGGCTCAGGTCTTCGTAGTTCAAACAAACAAAGACCATTTTTTTTTTTTTTTTTTTTTTTTTTGTGCACCCTGTTTTTTGCCTAGACCGCCCTTCGGGTTTTCAATCTAGCGGGCTTCTTTTTTGCACGTGCTCTAATTTTTGCCTAGGCCGCCCTTGCGGGTTTTCAACCTAGCGAGCGATTTTTTTTTTTTTTTTTTTTTTTTGTTTTAATGGTCTTTGTTATTAAGCGTAGAACCTCTTGAGCTTGTCGAGGTTGACCTCCTTTGGCAGGTTCACCATCTAAATCCACGAGCCGGACTGCACCACGCTTAGTATCTTTTTGACCACGTACGGACCGATCCATCGGGGTCTCCA
Source organism: Campanula takesimana (assembly GCA_026119855.1). Taxonomy (NCBI): domain Eukaryota; kingdom Viridiplantae; phylum Streptophyta; class Magnoliopsida; order Asterales; family Campanulaceae; genus Campanula; species Campanula takesimana. The sequence continues at coordinate 1,087 of JAOWBW010002166.1, forward strand.
TTTCCCAGGGGATTCATGGCATTAGGAGGATGTTGTCTTAAGACCAAATCTCCACATTGATGTTTCGAGGCTTCACTTTTTTGTTGAAAGCTCTTGCCATCCTTTGCTGATATGCCCTCGTGCGTTCGAGTGCCCTTAACCTTTTCTCGTCGAGTAAGGCTAGCTGTTCGTATCGACTTTGCATCCAGTTGACCTCGTTGACTTGATTCTCGAGGAGGACCCGTAGAGATGGGACTTCAAGTTCGATAGGGAGTACGGCTTCAGAACCATAGACCAATGCATAAGGAGTTTCTCCTGTGCGGATCGTATCGATGTGCGGTAGCCCACAATGCTAATGGTAGCTTTTCGGGCCAATCCCTTCCTGTTGAGGCCATCTTCTTGACGATGGTCTCGATGGTCTTATTTGCTGCTTCGACTGCGCCATTTGCTTGGGGCCGGTAAGGAGATGACTTGTGCTTGGTGATCTTGTATTCTACCAAAAGTGCATCCATTTCCTTCTCAAAGTGAGAGCCGTTGTCGGAAATGATTTCATGAGGCACGCCGTATCGGCACATGATATTAATCTTTACAAATTCGGCCACTTTCTTGGCGTTGAGGGTTCGATAGGCTTGTGCTTCGACCCACTTTGTGAAGTAGTCGACTGCTACTAGGACGAATGACTGCCCATTGCTCCCGGCAGGATGAACTTTACCGATGATGTCTATCCCCCAACAAGAGAAAGGCCAAGGTGTGACCATGTTGTAAAGTTGTGAGGGTGGAGCATGTTGCAGATTAGCGTGGAATTGGCACTTGGCACACCTTTTGACTTTCTCGATACAGTCTCGTTCCATAGTGCTCCAATAGTAACCAATGCGAAGTATCTTCTTGACTAGCATAAACCCATTCATGTGGGGTCCACATTCTCCTTCGTGCACTTCACACATTATCTCTTGAGCTTCGGTCTCATTGGCGCATAAGAGATTGATCCCGTCGTGGTGCCTTTTATAGACTCGGTCCCCAATCAGTACGTACCGAGAGGCTAACCTTTGCAGAGCTGCTTGAGACTTCTTATTGATGTTCTCGGGATAAGTGCCGTCTTTGAGGAAGTTCATGATATCTGAATACCACGGAGAGTTTGTTTGAACCTCGTTGATCTCGATGCTCATGCAATATGCCGGACTGTTCCTTCGAGCAATTTTGAAAGGCTTCACCATTTTTCCTTTGGGCATTTCAACTAATGAAGCTATAGTGGCCAGTGCATCGGCGAAGCGATTCTTATCTCTTGGCAGGTAGTTGAAAGTGATCTCTTGGAATTGTTCAACCAGTTCTTCAAGGTGCTGACCATACTGTTGGAGAGTCGGGTCTTGGGTTCGCCATTTACCCGATTGCTGATTGATAAGGAGCAAAGAGTCGCCGAACACTTCTAGTTCCGTGACGTTTCTTTCGAGAGCTGCTTCGAGCCCTGCTATGCATGCTTCGTACTCGGCAATGTTGTTGGTAGCTTCGAATTCCAGGCGTATGGCAATGGGAGTGTAGATGTCTTTTGGATCGACAAGCAATACCCCTATACCAAAACCGTGTTTATTGGCGGCGCCATCGAAAAAAAGTTGCCACTTGTCTTCCTCGTTGCAGTACAAATTAAATGCTCGTCGGGGAACTGTACATCTTCCCCCTTCACTTCGTCACACGGGAATTCGGCAAGCTGGTCACTGAACACTTTCCCCCTGACGGATTTTAGTGTGACGTAAGTGATATCATAGCCGGCGAGCATGAAGTACCATTTGGCTATTCTTGTTGACATGAAAGGCTTCTCGAAGATGTAGCGGAGCGGGTCCACCTTTGCTACTAGCTTGATCGGAAAAGCTTCCATATAGTGTTTGAGCTTTTGAGTGACCCAAACCAATGCTGCACATGACTTCTCTAAGACAGAGTAGTTCTTTTCGCCTCCTTGGAATCGGCGACTGACAAAATAAATGGCGTTCTCCTTTGTGGACTCTCGTTGCTCTTGTGCTAACATAGCCCCTAGGGCTTCATCATTGACAGTGAGATAAAGCAACAGAGGTTTCTCCTTGTGCGGCGGAACTAGAACAGGAGGGCACGTTAAGTAATGCTTCACTTGATCGAAGGCTTCTTGGCACGCGTCGGTCCATTCTAGAGCCACATTCTTCTTGAGTAACTTGAAGATTGGCTCGCACATGGAAGTGAGTTGGTGCAAAAACCGACTGATGTATTGTAGTCTGCCCATGAAACCTTTAATCTCTTTCTGTGTCTTTGGAGGAGGCATGTCAATGATTGCCTTGATTTTGGAGGGGTCTACTTCGATTCCCCTTTCAGTGACCATATAACCAAGAACTTTGCCTCGGATAACCCCGAATGTGCACTTTGCAGGGTTGAGCCTCATCTTGTGTTGACGAAGCCTTTCGAAGAACTTGCGGAGATCGATCAAATGTTGACCATCGGTCCCTTTGGAGTGAATGATCATGTCGTCCACATAGACCTCGATTTCTTTGTGAATCATATCGTGGAACAAGTCTGTCACGGCTCTTTGGTAGGAAGCCCCAGAGTTTCTTAACCCAAACAGCATGACTGTGTAGCAGAAGGTACCCCACGGTGTTGTGAAGGCTGTCTTATGTTGATCTTCCTCGGCCATGAGAATCTGATTGTACCCAGCGAACCCATCCACAAATGAGCGAACCTCGTAGGCAGCAGTGGAGTCGACTAGCATGTCGATATTAGGGAGTGGAAAATCATCCTTTGGGGAAGCTTTGTTTAAATCCCGGAAGTCTACACAAACTCGGACCTTGCCGTTCGCCTTCCTGACTGTCACAATGTTGGCTAACCATGTCGGATACTCGATAACCTTGATGAAACCCACACTGAGGAGCTTCTCAATCTCTTCTTTGACCTGCAGAGAACCATTCTGGCTTGATCTTCCTGAGCTTCTGCTTTACTGGCCTGGCATCTTCTCTGATCGGAATCCTGTGCTCCGCTACCTTTCTGTCTAAACCCGGCATGTCTTTGTATGACCATGCGAACACATCCACGAACTCCCGTAGTAATGCAGTCAATCTGTCTCTGTCGTCTCCCTTGAAGAAGCTTCCAATCTTGGTTTCTTTTGGCTCTTCTTCGGTACCCAGATTAACAACCTGCAATTCTTCGTCAGCCTTTGGACCATTCTCGCCACGACTACGGACTTGTTGAGCAAGTTCATTTAAGTATGTTGTGTTTTCGTGGTCTATTTCATCATAATTTGAATCGTTATTAACTTGTTCGTTAAGTTCATTATTAGTTAATTCATCATTTATGATGTTTGCAATCTCAGGGTACTCAGAAATATCAAATTTTTCATTAGCAAAGAAAGGAAACACACGCTCGGATATGGCCTCCAAATCCTCTTGGGTGAGGGTATTAGAGACACTCTCGGACTCGAAAGTAAGTGTAAGCTGCTCTTCCTTTGTTGCTGTGCGGTATGCAACCCATTTCTTGGACTAAGAATTCCTCGGATACCACGGGCCCTTTTGTTGAATACCAATTGTTGATCGGCTCGGAGCTTGGCGGGATCTCACTGATAGTCTCGTTCATGATGACGGTGTCATGGATGGCGTTGACTTGGCATTCATTCATTACGGCAAGCTCTTCGAACATGGAGGCTAAATCTATCAGTTCTTCCCCCACGGTGATTTCTGTCTCGGACTCTATAGTCACCTTCCTTCCCCACCATTCACGGGGCGACATGGGAGTTGGTTCCCTTTCGGATTTCTGGATCTCACAATCGGAGAAGATTTCGAGGCCGGGCTTTTTGACACCCTTGTTGTTAACCCATGGTTCGGGAAAGATCATGTATGGAACGTCTTCCCCTTGGCGGACAAAATAACCATTCAACGTCTTGCGGTAAGGCCTTAGATTAGGGACCTCATAACGACGGCCTTCTTTACGAGCTCGGGCCTTTTCGCTTTTGATTGCTTGTTCTTGCTTCAAGTCTTCTTCGGAAGGCTCGTACCCCAAACCGAATGTGTTCTTGACAAATGGGACTTGCACGGGATGTAGGATTCCTTGCTGATATTTCCCTAAGCCTAAACCAGGGAAGTAGTCCATATCCCTCATCATGCGGAGTACTTTGTGATTGCTGGGGGTCCATGATCCATTTCCCCCTCTTTGTCAATGGCGTTGATTGAGACGCCGGAGAGAGTGGAGTCTGGTAGACCGTGCTGAACTTGGTGGACGGGCTCACCTTTTCTGTGGATAGTAATGTTTTCAGCCATTACGGTCACTATTTCATCACCGTTTCGGATCTTGACACATTGGTGGAGAGTTGACGGTACGGCATTAGCACTATGAATCCATGGTCGACCCAACAGTAAGTTGAACGAGGCCGGGATATCAAGCACTTGGAATGGAACGGACATGACCATGCTCCCAAACTCAATGTCAATTTCGATCATACCCATGACTGTACGGGCGGTGCTGTCATAACCTCGGATTACTTGAGTAGAAGGCCTCAAATCAGAATCTTTAAGCCCCAGTATGCCCATGATCCTACCAGGCATGAGATTGAGTGCAGAACCCCCGTCCACTAAGACTCTTGAGACGGGCCTCCCCCTTGCTCGTACCTTGAGGTAAATAGCTTCGTTGTGGTCGGAACCAAACGGTGGAAGGTCCATATCGGCAAAGGTGATGACGTTGCCAAAGTGAATGTGGCCAATCATTGCCGTGAGGTCCTCGGGAGTAGTATCGGGAGAAACTGATGTATCATCGAGATTGCGGATGACGAGATCTCGGTGTTTTTTCGAGGATGCAATGAGGTCCCAAATAGAGATGTTGGCTTGAGTTTTCTTGAGTTGGACAAGTAGGGGATCTTTGGGAGTGTTGTGAGCTTGTGGCCTTTGAGAAGAGGAGCTCGGTGCGGAAGTGGAAGGGTTGCTTGCTATGACTCGACCGGATCGAGTTAGCATATTGACGTTCCCATCTTGCTTCTTTTTCCTATTCTCTAGTACTTCCCTCATTACATCATCATAAGTCACTACATAACAAGAATTGTCAATTTTATTCATAACATTGGGGCCCCCATTCACAATTGGGATTGAATGGGTGGTCCCCTCAAGTTCTCCTATCTCTATTACATTGACATGCTCATCATTAGTCACTACAAATTCCTTCTTATCTATGAGATCTTGAATGACATTGCGGAGAACGAAGCATTCCTCGGTGGTGTGGCCACTATATTGGTGGTAGCCACAATATTTGTGGTGAGCATGATTGTCGTGGATCGTCTTGGGTTGGTACCCTTGCACGGGTGTGACTTGACCCTTTGCCTTGAGGACCTCGAACACTTCGGTTTGAGTCATGCCTTGGAGAGGCGTGTAGACACGGTCACTTCGGGGCCTTTTCCCTTGAGGTGGAGGAACCTATTTGTAATTCCCCTTGTCAATAGTGACGGCGTTGACCGAGGCCTCTTTTGTGGAGTTGGAAGCAGCCTTGTAGCGGTAAGTAGGAGTGGTCTTCTTAATCTCCTTGAGCAAGTCATCCATGCGTACCCCCGCCTCATACATTTGGGAGAAGTCGGAGTAGCAAGCTCCACTTAGGTGAGTGCGGAGATCAATCTTGAGACACTTGAGAAATATGTCCATTTGCTCTTTTGTGTTCGGCCTCTCAACAATTTCAGAGAGTTTGTCATTCCATCTCCTTGTGAAGTCGATGAAGGACTCATTGTCTCGTTGAGTAGTGTTCTCTAGCTCTTTCCTTGTGGGCCGGTGAGTGGTGTTGCCTTGGTATTGGTTCTTGAAGGCAAGCATGGCGGAGTCCCAATCAAGACGGACAGTGAGCGGGAGAGTAGCATACCAATCTTTTGCCGCCCCCTCGAGAGTGAGAGGAAATCATTGAGCCATCACTTTGGTGGAGACCTTCTTTGGAACCATTGCCCAAATATAAGTCTCGATGTGAGCCATAGGACAAGAGTTGCCCTTGAATTTGCTTATGTCGGGCATCTTGAACTTATCGGGAAGAGCGGCCATAGTACTCATGAGGATGGATGATTGATAAAGGCTTGTGTCGGAGCCTTTCCCCATGTTGAGCCCATTGAATTTTTGGTCGATGTAGGCCATGATAGAATCCACCATTTTGGGCTCGTTGTTCTCGGAACTTGGTTCCCCCATCTTCTTGGTGCGGGTGTTGACATAAGGACTCTTGAACACACCCTCGGTCCATTCGGATTCATCATCATTGTTCTTGTTCTTTCCCTTGCAAGGTTGGTGAGCTTTTCTTTCATTAGCTCCATTTCGGCCTCGTGGGCCTCCCTTTGGCTGTCGAGGTGGGATTGCCAAATGTCATCTTTGCTTTGTGCCTCCTTGTTAAGGGTGGAGACTTGCTCTTGGAGGAGTTGGACCATAGTTGAGAGCTGTTCGAGAGACATGGTGTTGCTGCTGCCGGTCATGGTTGATGTGGGGCTGTTGGAGTGATCTCTTCACGGACTAACCGATTTGCTGAATCCCGGTAGACTTTGTAAGTACCAATTGAACCTATATTGCAGAAGAGGCCCTTGTCAGTCTTGAGTAACACTTGCGGTCCATGAAGAGGCTTAGAACACACAGTTGGGCACACGACTCGAACCACATAAGAAAAGACTCTTTTTTTTTTTTATAAGTCGGAGGGAATGAATCCCTTTTGGGGTTTCTAATGGAATCGTCACACTAGTATATAGACCATCTCGCGGTCCCATATACTCATCGGATTCCACCACGTTTGTGAATCCTACATGTATCGGGATTAGACTAAATTAATGTAGTAAAGCATACATGCGGGGACGGATTTTTATTTTCGTCCAAAATAACCACTTTTGGGGACGGATTTTTATTGCGTCCCTTTCAACAAGTTGGCATGTATGATTTGAAGACATTAGTTTAGGGAAATCTCGGTACATGGAAACCGACTTGAGTCACGGAGTGTTAGACCCTAACTAGAATTGTGTGGTTTGTGCTCGGCTTGAATATGAGGCTCAAAGGTCACCCCCGGCATGTAGTCTTGAACTACGCCACGGGCTGAGGTTTACCGCTTCGAAAGAGCCAAGGTCTGGTGGAGCTTGAAACTTTCTAGGACGGGCCTCGACGGGTTTGGGGTTGGACTTGTGCGACTCGATAGTGAGCAGTTCATAGGAATATGTGCATGTAGTGTGAGGTCTAACAAGTGACAAAAATTTTATATTTTTTTTTTTTTTTTTTTTTGAAAAGAAAGAAAAACACACAAAACACATAAGCACATAAAATTACAACTCCCGAGTCACCCGTGTGACCGGTAAATAAAACACAAAATTAAAACAGTCCGAGGGTTCAATTCTGTTCTGATGCAGGCAACTGTGCCCACACCCCACTGTACTGCTCAGTCACTAAAACCTGTCTCTGTTCTGGAACCAACTCAGAAGCGTGCGCCTCTAAGTTCTGATGTGGGACGCGCGCGCATGGCGCAATCATTATGGGAGGCGCGCGCTTCTGGGACACACCTGTCAGAATGTCAGACTTTGGACTCAGGGGATTGCCCTGGTCCTATGTTCATATTGTAACCCCTGCAGAAGTGATTAGTGCAGAATAACAGAAGAAGAAGATGAAGAATATGAAGAAGTGGGCGATTCTGGTTCTTGATGTGGGATGCGCGCGCCTTAGGCTTAAAAGGCCAGACGCGCGCGCCTCCCCCATCAGGAAACAGAATGCCCAGAAAAGATGTAGATTTCGATCAGAACGCAAGTTTAACCCTCAAAACTCCCCAGCAGAGTCGCCACTGTAGATACCCCGGGGGAAACCACGGCCTTAGGCTCGAGCGCGCGTTGGTTTGTATCCTAGGATGTCTAACTTGTTTTTAGAGTCGCCACCTATGTTTTGAGGAACATAAGAAAAACCTATTGATTGTAGCCTAAGTTTGATTACGAAAACAGAGATTCTTTGTTTTGAGGTCCGGGGGTTAGATTACGAGATGGGAAGTACCGAAACACCCATCTCGCCCAACTAAAGTTGGTCTTGCTTGATCAAAATCTACATGAATGAAAATGTTCTTCTTCTTCTTCTTTAAGTCATGAAAAGGGGGGATTTAAAAATAGGATTTGGGATGTAGGAGATAACTCCTTAACCAACCTCAATGAGATGAGGTGATCATTAGAGTCATGTCCCAAAATGATTTGGGTGATTGCACATTTGATTAAAGTAAAAGAGAGAGAGGAGATGGAGTAGAAAAAAAGGGAAAAGATGGACTTTTACCTACAATTTGAAGACCTTCAAGTATTGCTTGATGAAATCCTTTGAGAACCTTTAGAAAGTGATTTTGGTATAGTTTTTGTAAGTTCAATTTTCGGTCCTTGAAAATGGAGGTAAAGAGAGGTTTTTATAGGTGAAAGAGGGGTGTTTTTGGTGCCAAAACTCAGTCACCAAGAAATCCTTTCCGGGCAAAATCCTGTAAATTGAGCAAGGGAGGGAATCCTGGCCAGAAATCTGTAACTGACGCCCAGAGGCGCGCGCTTCCTGATTTGGGGGCGGGAGGTTCGCGCGCCTGGCTCCTAGTGTCGGAGGCGCGCGACTCAGAGAAGGCAATTTTGACGGAATGGACTAGAAAGTCAGCCCTGTCATTCAGTTTAGTCCCTGGACTTAACGAAGTCAGTCAGGAACTTAACGGAAGTGACAGAAACTAACGAGAAACACTTAGAATGGGGAGAAACACAAAATCAAATGTGCAATCGGGGTGAGAGGTCCAAGGCGGGGTGTCTACAACCCTCCCATAGGAGGCGCGCGCACCCTCTCCCCTGGTGTGAAATTTATTTCCCTTTTTGTCCAATCTTTCGAGAGCCATATCTCCCTCATCCGGACTCCATTTTAGGTGTATAAATTATCGTTTTAAAGCTCTCATTGAGCTCTTCGAGATGAGGTGGTTTATTTAGGTGAGTTTCAGGTTTATATTGTGTTGAGATTTCATTTAGTGTCTTATGACAAAGTGTTTAGAATCGGTCCGTTGTAATCAAGTTGGGAACATCGGTTTGTGTGGTTTCGCCTTGGTTCCTTTGTGAATAAATGGGTTATGGAATTTAGTTATGGATTATTGGAAAATGTGGGAACACTTTCATAATGAGTGGACGTTTGCGATAGTTTTAATGATAGTCATTGTGCTATTTGGGGAATGACCATTTGGGTATCATGTTAGGATGAGTTTGATATGGATCCTTATCCTAGAATCATTTCGTTTTAATGATTTGTATTGTTGGGCTTTTATGAGCAATTCCATTCTGTTATTGAACTCTTTTATGAGGAACTTCTTGCTATCAATGTTGTTAAACTCTTAATGAGTAATCGTTGTATCTTTATGGTGATTTGTGTTTCGGTTCCCTACTTTGGAACCCTTTTGATGTTTATAAAGCTAGTATTCATTACTTAGCATGATTGAAAGTCCAGCTGGTTAAATTGTGTATCGAGTCAGGCAATGGATAATGCTATAATGGCACGAGCCAAGTCCAGTATAGCATCGCCCATTGGTCCTTATGTCCTCATCCAGATTGGCCTTGGTTGGGATGAGCTAGCTCCGTTGTGGGTATTCTAGCTAATCGTTTTGGAGCATGACTTTGTGGCATGAATCCCGCCCTTGTGGCACTTTACATTGTTATTGGTTCCGGTACCGGGTTTCTCTTCAGCTTTTATGCTACTATGAAGATGGTTTGTTCGATTGATGAGTTGATTGGTCGCTTCTGACCGGGGTTTTCTCTTCGGCTTTTATGCTACTGTGAAGATATGGATTGGTTGATTGTTGAAGCTGCACAGCGATCCTTTAATTGGTTCTATCAGTTGGGAAACCTTGGCTAATATCCTTTGTTATGTGTTTACTTTTCGCTGCTATCTGTTGACTGTTATTTGTTACATGCCATGTGATATTTATCATTGTTTATTGCTTATTGCATTATAGCATGTCATGTAGTTGCATTAGTAACTTACTGAGATTTTATCTCACCCCGTTTATTTCCATCTTTGTTTTTCCTTAACCCCCCCAGGAGGAAAAGGATTAGGATTCGCGGATCGAGGAGGACGTCGAGAGGATTGAGATTTTGGGGCAGGTTGTTATGGATCGGTTTACATTATTTAAATGTATAACCTTTTGGGGATAGTTTTACCATTATTGACGTCATTAAGAATTGTATATTTTATTCTTTTGGGTATAAGCTGTGGAGCTTATGTTAGATGTACTTTGTTGATTTAAACTTGGATTTGTAAAACCTTGTGTTATCATCTTTTGGTTCAAAATGGAATTTTTAGCTTCTATATTTTAGAGTTTTGGTTTTAAGTCGACGTCCAGCTCGCATATTCCGGACCCGCGGGTTCGGGTCGCGATAGTTGGTATCAGAGCTATGGCATTAGCTCTAAGTATATGTATAGGTGGATTAGTATGACCTAGGAGGGTAGTGTGTTCGGAGTGAGTAACAATTGTTGTTTTATGCAGGTACTTGTTTGAAATGGCTCGAAGGAGAAGTGGTGAAAGTAATACCGGTAATGCAAATCAGAATGAAACAAGGGATGAAGCCCGTGCAATGTTTCAGGGCATGTTTGAGGCGGCCATGAAGGCCATACATGATCAAGGTCCGAGGGTAGAACAAGCACCACCACCCCGCTACGGATTGGAACAATTTCTGAAATTGAAACCGGTTGAGTTCAATGGGGAACCCGATGTAAGGAAGGCCGAGCTATGGATTGAGTCGATGGAGAAAATTTATGATGTCTTTGGTTGCACCGATGAAGACAAGGTCCGGTTTGCGGCTTATAAACTTGTGGGTGCCGCCGAGCATTGGTGGAAGGGTGTTAAAGCGAGTTGGAATGATACTCACACAGTGTATGCATGGGAATTGTTTGTGCGAAAGTTCAAGGAGCATTTCATTCCGGTAGTGGATCAAAACCGAAAGGAGATCGAGCTGCTCAACCTGGAGCAAGGTTTGTTGTCTAGCTCAGTACTCGGCTAAGTTCACAGAATTAGCCAGGTACTGTGACTATCTCGTGAGGACTGAGGAACAGAAAGCCATGAGATTCATCCGCGGTTTAAAGACATCCATCCGTACTCAGCTTATTGCCCAGAAAATTGTGACCTTCCAGGATGCGGTAGTGTGAATACCCCTTTCCGATGAAGCGACGCATGGGAAGTATCTTGTGATTATTTTTATTTACAAAGGGAATATTGTTAGCGACATTAAAATTATGAGAGTCGCCACGCCGTTTTAATTAAAGCCAAAACATTGAAAAAAAACTTTTTTAGTGGGTTCGGGGGTCAAATTACAACAAGAGAAGAATATTGAACGTTATCACTCCTATTACCCGAATTGATCGGTCTTTCTATCATGATGAATGTGTTAGTAGTGTGTTAGTGATTTAGACCGGATCCGAAGATTGCCTACGTTCCTCTCAATGTGAGAAGCTCAGGTCAGCGTAGTTCGCAGAGAATTTAGAATAGGCAGAAGGATCGGGATCATGCATAATGAGGGGGAATTACCTAAAGTTTAGGGTTTAGAAGTAGTTCCTAGATCATCCTCGGGTTGATGAACCCTAGATCATCATTGGCTATGAAATAACATGTAAACATGAAGATCGCAACCCTAAATATAGCATAAATAAGGTTTTAATCTATGAACACGAAGAACATATTATGGACATATGAATGAGCATGCAAAGCATATGAAGAAACCATGAATAAACATGTAAGAACATGAATATAAAAGATCTACATTAAAAATAATGCAAGAACATGAAGAAAAAGTTAGAAAACTTACCTATGTTGGCAAGAAATAAACCTTGGATCTTCTTGAGTGTTTGAATGCTAATTAGAGAGCAAAATAGTGTTTAAGAACTCCAAAATTCGTACTTAGAGCTCTCAAAATCGGACCCTTAAACCAATAGCATGGGATTGGTTTATATAGTAAACTGATGGGAAGATCTGATGGTCAGGATCATCCAGCGCAAGGTTGGCCGCCTGGCCATGGTTGAAGCCGGTGACAATAGTGGCCGCGTGGCCAAGATCAACGCGGAGCAAGGTTGGCCGCGTGGCCAAGGTTGCAGGTTGACTTGATTCTTAAGCTAGGGTTTCTGCATGGTTTTAAGGAAACCATTTACTACCTAATTTGATAGATTTTGTCATAAATGAGATATTTTGGGAATCCGGGACAAGTCTTTGCAAGGTTTCTAATTCCTATAAAGTCCTTGTATTTTTGGGAAAGTCCTAATAAACTCATTTTCAGGTCGGGTACTAACAGTAGCCCCTCGGCGACGCTTCTTTCAAGGCAATGTGGGGTCGACGATAAAAGAAGGATCCGTCTGAAACATGAGTTTCAAAACAGAGGAAAGGTAAGGGAACGGCTGAACCTTGGCAGGCGACCTACGTATCCGTGGGGGAATCAAGCCAAACGTAGTTCAAATCTGATGGAAATTGGGAATGACTGTCCTCTGATGGGGAACAAAGTCTTCTGCTGGGGAAAATGCACCTGCTGGGGATGAGAGATGACCGCGTCGGTCGGGTGGCTGAACCTTTTCAGGTTTCCTACGTATCCTCCGAGGAATCAAGCCGGTCGTAGTTCAGATCTGATGGAAATTGGGAATGACTGTCCTCTGATGGGGAACAAAGTCTTCTGCTGGGGAAAATGCACCTGCTGGGGATGAGAGATGACCGCGTCGGTCAGGTGGCTGGACCTTTTCAGGTTTCCTACGTATCCTCCGAGGAATCAAGCCGGTCGTAGTTCAGAGCGACTGGGGAAAGACGAGACATCGAACTTCTGCTGCGGATAATAAACCTACGGATACTATCTTGTATGAAGAACGAACATTCGTAAGCAATGAAGTTATTTGGGAAAAATAAAGACTACGTCGTCTAAATAATCCCAGGATGGAATGGTAAACGAAATCAGGATCGCCAGGGTTCCTGCCGATTGCGCTAAAGTAATCGATGTTGGATCTCTAGGATGCGTATGTCATAGAGGCGCCGAAGTCTCTACGATCATGCAAATCCTAATAAATGCTGGATCTCTCGCAAACAGAAACGCCGAGGCTTCTGCCAACCACGATTGATCAAGGATACGTATGTCATAGAGGCGCCGAAGTCTCTACAACCATACGAACCCTAATAGATGCTGGATCTCTCGCAAACAGAAACGCCGAGGCTTCTGCCAACCACGATCGATCTAGGATGTATATGACATAGAGGCGCCGAAGTCTCTATAATCATATGAATCCTATGCAAATATTCGGTGAAGAATGGAAATTTTAAGGGGCTTTCCGTACCCAAAGGTAACGAATATCAGTCAAAATAGTGCTAAGGGCATTTAAAATGAATTAAGGGGAAAAGATCAGGGGCAAAAATGGAATTTTATCTGAAGGGACAAGGTTGGCCGCGTGGCCAAACACACTGAATTGCAATAGTGGCCGCGTGGCCAAGACCGCTGAGTGGTCAGATCTCCTTCACGCGGATCGCTGATCTGACGGCTGGGGTTGCAAGGGAAAAAGTGGCCGCGTGGCCAAGGATGCCGACGGGCTGACTCCTTGGTCACATCACCAGACACCTTCCCTCTCCTTCTTCTTTTCTTCTTCTTCTTCTCCCTTCCTCCATTGTTAACGAGTTATAGAGAGAAAATTGGGTTTTTAGAGAGAGAAAGTTTGGATTTTGATAATCTTGGAGACTTCATTTCACATATCTCTTGAAGCTATGGCGGATTGGATCAATGAGGCGTTATTTAGGGATTTCCCGGGCCAAGGTGGGTATATGCTTCCACAACAAGAGCAACAAGGAGAGGGGCACGGTTATGCTCAGGGCGGAGGAAATGTAGGGGCTGACCCAGGAGCGGGCTTTGAAGCGGCGCCCTTGATTCCACGGGGCGGTTTGAGACCACGAGCCGCGACTCGGAATTATCGCGATAATCTGCTGCGGTCTACGTTCGACCAAGATTACGATTTTTACATCGACTCTGAGCGTCATTGGTCGATGGGGCTTCCGGAGACGCGAGAGGTAAATTTCGAATTTTCATTCCTCTCCTTCTCGCACATTTGTATGTTTTATGCACATAATATGAAATGCTAGAATAATGGAATGCTAGAATTTAAATTGCTAGAATTGTAAATTGGTAGAATGGTAACATACCTGTGCTGTGTTTACCTGCAGAGGATCAAGGCTCGTGGGTCCACAGTGACTGTGGGCAAACTGTGGGCGTCCCTGCCGGAAGGACCGGGCGGTTTGCGTGCTTGGATCGAGGCTATGGCTTTGGCCCATTCTTTGACAGTGTCCGCATGGTCGGGGCTACCCTGAAGGTGGCAGCGGTGATAGAGGTGTGCCGGGAGTTCTGGTGGGATACCACCCATACCTTTCACTTCAGTTGGGGAGAGATTACCATCACGCCGACGGATTTCGCGGCCATCACAGGGTTGAGGTTTACTGGTACCCCTTTGCCTTTTGATGAGAGCTTGGCGGAGCGGCGAGATTATAGACAGGCTCTGCTGGGAGTCGACACTGACCTGGGAGGAGGTGTCAAAGGTTATGGAGTGGAGGCCGGGAAGGTGAACCGCTTGGTGGAGGTGGCTATTGAAGCCTTTGGTAGGGGGGAGTATGATTTGGATTGTTTGGTCCGGCTGTTCTTATAATACAGCTTCTCAGAGATTTTGTTTCCCAGTGGGGCTACTGTCTGCCGGTACTCACTGCTAGGGGCTCTTGTGGACTTGGACTTAGTCGGAGGGATTTCTTGGGGTGGAGCTGGTTTGGCTGAGATTTACCGGGCTTTGGACCATTGCTCGAGGGCTAGCTCGTCGGCCTTTGACGGGTTCCAGTTCGCCTTTGAGGTACGCTCTTGACTACCCTTCTTTTCATTTGTTGAGATCTTTGTTCTATCTTTTGGTCTGAAATGTCTCTCTCATTATATGCACAGGCTTGGGTGTACGAGGTCTTCGGTGTCGCCCCTTTTCAGTTGGTGATGAGTGCTAACAAGGTTGTTCCCATCATGTCGTACTGGTGCAAGGGCAACAGGGCTCCTCCCCGCAGAAACCGGGACAGGAAGATAGTAGATGCTGCTGATCTGAGGAGGGTGTTCGCGATGTCTGAGCCCATCGGGGTTAGATTTTACCCATGGATCCCGGCCAATGAGGCTTCGGTGGGTCCCTATGTAGTGGATTTGACCGCTTCTAGGGTTCTGCTTGTGGGTCTCACCGGGGAGGCCATGTATCTTGGAGAGAGGGTGGTTCGTCAGCACAGGGCTGGTGCGTTACCGTGGGCTTCTTATGACCCTCCTCGGGATATGCTCCGTCCCGCGAGGTTAGCGACTTTCTTGGCTCCCACTCCGGCAGAGCATTACAGAGGGAGTGATGACTATGCCGGCTACGTGCAGACACGGCTGATCAGCCCTCAGGTTCGGGCTAGGATGTTATCGGGAGATGGATCGAGCTCGGCCCGTTATGTAGGTAGGAGTAGACCTTTGATTGATATGCCCCTTCGTTCGAGTAGCGTGAGAGTGATGAGGGGCGGCCTGGAGGTGGAGCTTAGTTTGGAGCCGACTGATGCAGATCTCGTTGAGCAGACATTCATTCCTCCGCCCGACGCTGGGTATGGCTTTGTGCTTTATATTAGTCATGTTTGCACACACCTATTTCTTTCTGCATTGTAATCATTTGCCTTGGCTTCCCTTTCAGGTGACTCGGGAGGCATATATCCGTTCAGCTCGGCGGGAGAACGTGTTGATGCGCTTACTGAGGGAGGCGTACCATTCATGTACTTGTCAGAGGGACGACGCTGCATCACCCCAGCGTCGCGAGCGGTCTCTGATCGGTGCGGGCTCTTCTCACACTGGTGGTCGAGCGGTCCGGGACGGAGTTCGGGTGCCGGTAGCTCTCGGGCTTTAGCGCGGCGTGGAGACACCACGGAGGAGGATTCTGACTAGGCGGGGCCCATCTTTCCATCTTTATTTCCTACACTGTCAGCTAGTAGAGAGCAGAGGGATATGTATGTATAGAACAGATGTACAAAATGCATGTATGTATATTATGTTCTAAAATGCAATTTTATTGTGGGAGCCTACTTGTGCAAACTGGTTATTTTACAAATGTTCCTAATTTTATACAATGCATGAGCCACGGGACGGGGCAGGTACGTAGTTGCATGGATCCGTCACGGAGTGGGAGGAAACAAATTGGATTTCTGCATAGAGCAATGTTGGCCGCATGGCCATGGCAAGGCACGGAGCAATGTTGGCCGCGTGGCCATATCTTCCAAGATCACAAGTGGCCGCGTGATGACAATAAACACTCACCTTACCATGGCACGTCCCTTGTAGGGAAATCACTTTTTTGTGAACTTTCTCTCAAAGATCTCGATCCATCATTGACTTGGGGATGACTCGACATAGACAGCACGTTAATTGACTATTAAGAAAAAGCTAGCCAAACCAACCGGTCAAAACCTAGGTGTGTTACCTATACTAGTGTGGGTTGACACGGGTTAGGTAAAAGGTTCCCACCGTATACGGTGAGTGGAATAGACGAGTGACTCGAAAAGAGTGCGGCAGTAGCACACAAATTCCTGCACATCGAATACTCCGGGTAATGGGGACCTGTGCACTGCTGACGCGGACTAGTGGTAGTGTGTGGCAAGAAACTAATTCTTTTTAAGCAGAAAAGAGAGAAGTTTTTGATGTTAGGATGATGCAATGCAATGCATGAGAGGGGGAGAGAGAGAGCCATGTACAAGGGAGCATAGCAGAGTTTTGTTTGACCCTAATACTAAAGCGAAGATAACAAGGGTTTATGGTACAAGGTACAAGGTACAAGTATTAACATGGCGGAGTGCGCGGGTGCATGTGTAAACATGGCAAGTATGTGAGGTGCATGTATAAACATGGCAAGTGTGTGCATGTGTAAACATGGCAAGTGTGTAGAGGGTGAATGTGTAAACATGGCAGGTGTGTGCATGTGCAAACATGGCAGATGTGTGCATGTGTGAACATGGCAGGTGTGGTGCATGTGAGAACATGGCAAACATCATGATGTGAACGAAAGTTAGACCCACTAAGTTTGAAAAAGTTTCAAAGCAATCCCCAGCAGAGTCGCCACTGTGAATACCCCTTTCCGATGAAGCGACGCATGGGAAGTATCTTGTGATTATTTTTATTTACAAAGGGAATATTCTTAGCGACATTAAAATTATGAGAGTCGCCACGCCGTTTTAATGAAAGCCAAAACATTGAAAAAAAAGCATTTTTAGTGGGTTTGGGGGTCAAATTACAACAAGAGAAGAATATTGAACGTTATCACTCCTATTGCCCGAATTGATCGGTCTTTCTATCATGATGAATGTGTTAGTAGTGTGTTAGTGATTTAGACCGGATCCGAAGATTGCCTACGTTCCTCTCAATGTGAGAAGCTCAGGTCAGCGTAGTTCGCAGAGAATTTAGAATAGGCAGAAGGATCGGGATCATGCATAATGAGGGGAATTACCTAAAGTTTAGGGTTTAGAAGTAGTTCCTAGATCATCCTCGGGTTGATGAACCCTAGATCATCATTGGCTATGAAATAACATGTAAACATGAAGATCGCAACCCTAAATATAGCATAAATAAGGTTTTAATCTATGAACACGGAGAACATATTATGGACATATGAATGAGCATGCAAAGAATATGAAGAAACCATGAATAAACATGTAAGAACATGAATATAAAGATCTACATTAAAAATAATGCAAGAACATGAAGAAAAGTTAGAAAACTTACCTATGTTGGCAAGAAATAAACCTTTGATCTTCTTGAGTGTTTTGAATGCTAATTAGAGAGCAAAATAGTGTTTAAGAACTCAAAATTCGTACTTAGAGCTCTCAAAATCGGACCCTTAACCAATAGCATGGGATTGGTTTTATATAGTAAACTGATGGGAAGATCTGATGGTCAGGATCATCCAGCGCAAGGTTGGCCGCCTGGCCATGGTTGAAGCCGGTGACAATAGTGGCCGCGTGGCCAAGATCAACGCGGAGCAGGTTGGCCGCGTGGCCAAGGTTGCAGGCTGACTTGATTCTTAAGCTAGGGTTTCTGCATGGTTTTAAGGAAACCATTTACTACCTAATTTGATAGATTTTGTCATAAATGAGATATTTTGGGAATCCGGGACAAGTCTTTGCAAGGTTTCTAATTCCTATAAAGTCCTTGTATTTTTGGGAAAGTCCTAATAAACTCATTTTCAGGTCGGGTACTAACAGGTAGACCGGGCATACTTGATCGAGCAAGATATTGGGGAGTATAAGAGGAAGACCGAGGTTGCAAATACGGGTAAACAAGTAAGCCATGCTAAATCTAACCACAACACCGTTCAGATAACCGAGGTAATTTGGGAGCACCATCTCAGTTTAAGGAACAAACCGCGCTAGGGAATCCAGGTACTACTCCGGGGAAACAAGGGAAACAAGGTAGGTGGCTTTGCACTTACTGTCAGAGGGAAGGCCATTTGGAGGATAAGTGTTGGAAGAAGCAGGAAAATGTATCAATTGTGGTCAACTGGGTCACTTCATAAAAGATTGTCCGAGATTAAGGTTCAATCATCAGGAACAGGAACCAGTACTTCACGGGTCAGAAGAGAGATGCTTCGGGGAACCCTAAGGTATAGGGTAGAGTAATTGCGATCAATCAGCACTCACCAGGTAACAGATAAATTTCAGGACGTATTATTTTGCGTCGTGAGAGCGAGCGCGTGCATTTTAGGATCATCGCATTTATGTTTTCTGTGCATTTAGTTGCATTTATTTCTTCTGAGTCTTTGACTTATGTGTTGTAGGTGTCTACTCCTATGGAGGAGTTTAGGGTATTCTGATGAAGTCTTATGTGCTTATAATGTCTTAAGTATGGTTATGTCTCACCTGCTAAATTAGCCATGTTGCTATACAAGATTTTGATGTTACTATTGCTTTAGTCTATTGTTGTAGGGGGATTGTTATATTCTCCATTCCTAATTTCTTAAAATTGTTTGAGACCGTTCCTTTGGGTAGAGTTATACCTATCTTTTCTTAATTGAAATAAGAGTATTTAGTTTTTCGGTCAATTTGTTGGGTGTATTTATCATTCGTAAGATTTTCATCTTCTTCCGAATAGTACCTAGTGTTTGAGGAGAAGCTTGGGTTAAATTGCATTGTTGTGGTACAAGGTTGTAGTACTGATAATTAGATCAATATCTATATTGTAACGGTTGAGTTGTAAAAGTTGAGGATTCAACCGAGGGTTTCTTGTTAAGAGATTTTGTTTACTTTTAGTACATCTCCGTGAGTACATCGGGATTGATTAGTATGGAGGGATTTGTGAATTGTTATGGGTAATGAGTGTATGGTGGAATTTATAATCGATAATGGTGGTAAGCGTGTTAAGTTAGATAGGACTAATAAGTACATTTTGGGCATAATTAAAGAATATTGTGATTTGGTAATGGATCTATTGGAATGAGGCTAGCTAATTGGTTTATGATTTTGGTAGTACCATTGAGCTTAAGTATCATTAAGTTAATAAATGTATGCGTGAGGGACTAACTGGGGTTAGCTATTGAATTTAGGGTTCGTTGATTTCCTTTGGGTATATGAGCACGGATTATAACTTAAATGGGAGTTAGAGAAAATCTTTTGAAGATGAAATTTGGATCGTTTTGCGGACAATTGAGTATATTGAATTGTTTAGGCTTCAAGACCGGATTAATGAAGGGATGAGAGTATAACATAGATTTAAGTGGACACTTTGTACGAGAAATTTTGGGGTTTGTATGGTACTATTAATTTAAGGTGTTAACTCAAAGTGAAGACACTATAATGGTAGTCCATAGAGATATAGCCATTTCGATGAAATTGTGGAAATAGAAATTTCTTTAGCCTTTTATATTTTAAAGCTAATTAGGCTCGGGATGGTGATGTTTTGAATTTCTGGGGAATACTACTAAGTATGCGATTTACAAAAGGAAACACCTTTGCAGTGTAATTAAGGTTATGAATAAGGTGAGCTTGGGATATCTCGAGAGTTGTTTGGGAGAAATTGGGATTCTCCAATTTGATTATGGATTCTAATTAGTAGTGAAGGTTATGATTGAAGGAAGTTATGTGCGAGAGGTCGTGGTATCGTGAACATTATTTAGGGTTACTACGTGGTGGTTTAGAATGGATGATTGAGGAATTTGGGAAATGACGGAACTATCGTATTAATGGCTACTTGATCATTCGGGTAAGTATCTTTAAAATTCGGGACGAATTTTCTTTTAAGGTGGAGTGAATGTCACGACCCGAAAACCCGCCTCTATTTTCTTAGAAATAAATAGTTAATTATTTATTTATGGCTTATTTATTTATTTAAATTATTTAGTTATTTAAATAATTATGTGTGCATTTTATGTTTCATAATAATTTATGCCTAGCATTTTATTTGGGTCATTAGTGCTAGTGTAGTATTATTTGGTCTTAGTTGTTAGAAGGAAGTAGTAGAGTTGTGTAGTTAGTGGGGGAGGGGGTCTAAGTGTAAGTTTAAAATATCATCTCCCTACTCCCTCTCTTCTCCCTCACCTCCCCCTCACTTCTCATCTCTCTTTCCCAGCTCATTTCTCTCTCTCTTCCATAGTAAAAGGTAAGTTTTCTCTTCCTTCTCTCTTCATTTTATCTATCTTCCTCTCATCTTTTCTTAAATCTCATTGAATGAAATGTGTTTAGATCGTCGATAGGATCGTGGGGAATTAAAAAATATTCGAGTTCCGTCATCTTTGATAATTTGAGGTAAGTTGCTTTTCCCCATTAATATGCTAAATTGTTCATATCATGCTTATATAATGCTTTAGTTGTTATATTTGAAGTTTGATTGAGTTTGGAATTTATTTGGATTTTTGGTTAAAAATGGTGATTATATGAAGGTTGGGATTTAAACCTTGATTTGGGTTTCTAGATGTGTTATTTTGTCCTATTCAAGTTTCTAAGTTGTTTTGGTTCATTGTTATGCTTATTGGAAGTCTTGATTTTGAGTATTTGAGGAATGGTAAGAATTTGGGTTGTTTGGGTGCCATTTTCGGGTATGTAAGAACCCAGGAAGAATTCTGAGTTTTGTTGAATTCCTTTGGAGGCGCGCGCACCATTTGGTGTGAAGCGCGCGCACCCCCCTCCCCCCTTTCTGGTAAAACCTTCTGATGGATGGAGGCGCGCGCACCCTCCCATAGGAGGCGCGCGCACCCTCTCCTCTCCAAACTTGATTTTTCCTTCTGATCAAAGGAGGCGCGCGCACCCTCTCCCTTGGTGTGAAATTTATTTCCCTTTTTGTCCAATCTTTCGAGAGCCATATCTCCCTCATCCGGACTCCATTTTAGGTGTATAAATTATCGTTTTAAAGCTCTCCTTGAGCTCCTCGAGATGAGGTGGTTTATTTAGGTGAGTTTCAGGTTTATATTGTGTTGAGATTTCATTTAGTGTCTTATGACAAAGTGTTTAGAATCGGTCCGTTGTAATCAAGTTGGGAACATCGGTTTGTGTGGTTTCGCCTTGGTTCCTTTGTGAATAAATGGGTTATGGAATTTAGTTATGGATTATTGGAAAATGTGGGAACACTTTCATAATGAGAGGACGTTTGGGATAGTTTTAATGATAGTCATTGTGCTATTTGGGGAATGACCATTTGTGTAGTACTCTCTATGAGTAACTCGCGTGTATCATGTTAGGATGCGTTTGATATGGATCCTTGTCCTAGAATCATTTCGTTTTAATGATTTGTATTGTTGGGATTTTATGAGCAATTCCATTCTGTTATTGAACTCTTTTATGAGGAACTTCTTGCTATCAATGTTGTTAAACTCTTAATGAGTAATCGTTGTATCTTTATGGTGATTTGTGTTTCGGTTCCCTACTTTGGAACCCTTTTGATGTTTATAAAAGCTAGTATTCATTACTTAGCATGATTGAAAGTCCAGCTGGTTAAATTGTGTATCGAGTCAGGCAATGGATAATGTTATAATGGAACGAGCCAAGTCCAGTATAGCATCGCCCATTGGTCCTTCTGTCCTCATCCAGATTGGCCTTGGTTGGGATGAGCTAGCTCCGTTGTGGGTATTCTAGCTAATCGTTTTGGAGCATGACTTTGTGGCATGACTCCCGCCCCTTGTGGCACTTTACATTGTTATTGGTTCCAATACCGGGTTTCTCTTCAGCTTTTATGCTACTATGAAGATGGTTTGTTCGATTGATGGGTTGATTGGTCGCTTCTGACCGGGTTTTCTCTTCGGCTTTTATGCTAGTGTGAAGATATGGATTGGTTGATTGTTGAAGCTGCGCAGCGATCCTTTAATTGGTTCTATAAGTTGGGAAACCTTGGCTAATATCCTTTGTTATGTGTTTACTTTCCGCTGCTATCTGTTGACTGTTATTTGTTACATGCCATGTGATATTTATCATTGTTTATTGCTTATTGCATTATAGCATGTCATGTAGTTGCATTAGTAACTTACTGAGATTTTATCTCACCCCGTTTATTTCCATCTTGTTTTTCCTTAACCCCCCCCAGGAGGAAAAGGATTAGGATTCGCGGATCGAGGAGGACGTCGAGAGGATTGAGATTTTGGGGCAGGTTGTTATGGATCGGTTTACATTATTTAAATGTATAACCTTTTGGGGATAGTTTTACCATTATTGACGTCATTAAGAATTGTATATTTTATTCTTTTGGGTATAAGCTGTGGAGCTTATGTTAGATGTACTTTGTTGATTTAAACTTGGATTTGTAAAACCTTGTGTTATCATCTTTGGTTCAAAATGGAATTTTTAACTTCTATATTTTAGAGTTTTGGTTTTAAGTCGACGTCCACCTCGCGTATTCCGGACCCGCGGGTTCGGGGTCGCGACAGTAATGCTAATTAGGATCAAACCAGCTATGTCTCAGAATTGGTAATCAAGTGATAGTCTTGAGAAATTGAAATTCCGAATGAAAGAGGAAGTTGACTTTAGAATGTTTGATACGAGTATACTTGAGATATGTATGTGTTCTATATGTGTTGGTTTATTTGAGTCATGGAATCGATGTCTGAAATCTTTAATAGGTGCTTGATTTGGGGTTATGAGTGCTATATGAGAATCGATATTTTGTAGTCTCTTTGTGATTGCGCGTGATGATTTGATAAGTGAATTCGCGGGCGAATTCTTTTTAAGGAGGGTAGGTTGTAACGACCCGAAAACCCGTATCTATTTTCTTGGTAAAAATATTTGTTTATTTATTTAATTAATTATTTATGTGTGCATTTTAGTGTTTCATAATATTTATGCCTAGCATTTGAATTAATTAATTGTGCTAGTGTAGGGTTAGGAGGATTTAATTGTTAGTGGGTTGGAAGGTTTATTTGTGCAAGGGGTAGTGGAGGGCCTAGGTGTAAATTTTCTAATCATCAACAACTCCCCCTACTCCTCCCCCCTTCCTCACTTTCAGTATTCTCTTCTCTCCCCCTCACCCGTTCTCTCTCTCTCCCCCCATTGTTGAGATCGTCGATAGGATCGTAGGGAGCAAAGAAATTTCGAATTCCGTCAACCTTGATGAAATCCAAGTAAGTTACTTTCCCCCTTCTTTGTATATTAATGCTCATAATTACTATCTATGATGCTTGGGTTGTTAAGTGATGATTTGTGGGAAATTTAGAATTTATTTGGAATTTATTGGTATTTTGTGTAATTTTATATTATTTATGACTATGTTCAAATCTTAGTAAAATTGGTTTATAGTTGTTATAGAAAGATTTTATAAGCTTAGAAGTCATTTTTATACTTCACTATACAAGTTAGAATTTGTTGTTTTGGATACGTAGTTTTATGTTATTTAATAATTTTGGGGTTATTTGGGTTTTAGAGGCACAGGAATTGAGTTTTCTTGTCTTTAAATATTAGGATAGAAGTATATATAGGTACTCCTAAGATTTAGAACGAAAAGAGTGAAATTCGGAGCCAAAACAGGGATTTTTCATAATGTCCGGCCGAACACTTTATAAAAATTGTCCGTTTTACGTTCAATCTTCCGGAGGCCATAACTTCTTCGTCCGGACTCCGTTTTGGACGTGTAAACTATCGTTGGAAAGCTCCTTTCGAGTACTACGCAATGGTTCTATTGGCCGCACGGTTCCAGATTAGAATGGTTGTCTTTTCGTTGAGGTTTAAGATCAAAGTGTAGTCTCGGTCTAGGTTCCGTAGTACTATTCTAGTTGACTTAGTTGGGCACCGTGGAACACTTTAGTAATTAAAATTGGTTCCTTTGTGAACAATGGTGTTATGTAATTTGATCAAGTATTGTTTGGGAATGTTTGGGCATCTTATGATGTGTTCGTGATTGTTCCAATCGAATTGATTTTCGAGTAAGACTTGGTCTAGGTTTTAGGCGATGTCCTATAGTACCTAGAGGGTTGTTATTGAACACCAAAGTGTAGGGTTTAGTTCGGTCGTGATCATGTTCTAATAAGTGTAACCTTTTGGATTCGTTTGGGGTGTTTAGAATTGGTTCGTTATGAACGGAGGTAAAGCGTGAATTGGCAATTGGGTACTTACGGTGTCACGCCCCGGAAATCTCAAAAATCCATAAATATAAAATTTACAAACTTATACATCTCCAAAATGCAAAATACCAAACCGGGCGCGTGAATTCTACTATAAACCAATACCATCAAACAACACCTCAACGAGATTATAACTCGGAGACTAGAAACAAATGCGGAAGCAAGGACAACTATTATCAAAGATACCCAAAGTACAACCGTATATAAAAAAAAAACACTGAACGTCTACGAACCCAAAATAAAATACATAAAGGCTCCGAAGAGCAACTATCCCCCAAATGCGGTCAACCTGCTCAGAAGATTCCCGCTACAACGAACCTCACAACGCTACCACTTGCTTTCCTGGGGGGGGTTAAGGAAAAACAATTTGAAACAAGAAACGGGGTGAGATAAAATCTCAGTAAGTTACTAAATGCATCTACATGGCATAATATCATGCAAATCAACGATATAACTGAACAAGTAAATCACATAACAACAAATGAGAAAGCTCCCTATCGCCAACTGTCCCATACCAGTTGGAAATAACGACTAACTCATCATGCAGCACATAAGACTGAAATAAACACGTAACAAAGGATACTTAGCCAAGGTTTCACCAAACTGATAGAACAATCGCTGCGCAGCTTCAACCGATCAACCAATCAACAATAGCAGTATGACAACTGAAGAGAACCCCGGTCAGGACCGACCAATCAATCAATCAACCCATCAAGCCATCTTCATAGTAGCATAAAAGCTGAAGAGAAACCCGGTACCGGAACAAATAACCATAAAAGTGTCACAAAGGACAAGGACCATGACACAAAGTCATGTCCGGTAGCTAGATACATTCACAGAGGAACGCTAACTTGACTTTTCCAAGGCCAATCTGGAAAAGGGGTAAAGAAGGGGGCAAAACAATGGTCAACATTATAATGGACTTGGCTTTGCCATTATAATCTCTCCCATCGCCCGATGCAACAAATATGCCAGCTGGGCTTCCAAATAAATGCTAAGTAATAAATACTAGCTTAATTAAACAGTTTAGGGTTCCAAAGTAGGGAACCATGCCAAATAATCACCATAAAGATGCAACGGTTACTCATGAAGAGTTTAACAACAACAATAACAAGAGTTTCTCATGAAGAGCACAACAACGATAAACGGAATTTCTCATAAAGAGCACAACAACGATAAACGGAATTGCTCATAAGGAGCTCAACAACAAAGACTATTAGAATACGATAATTCCATAAAGAGGAACCATACTAGATACATTCCAAAGATGATACCCACAAGTTATTCATAAGGAACACAACTCAAACTGTCACTCACAAATAGCACAACGACTATAACTCAAAATTATCCTAAACGTTTTACTCATAAAGATGTACTAGGACTATGAACTCAACCATCTCATCACACCTGGAATTCCAAAGTAGGAAATCAGAATGAATACACCTTAAGGTTAACCAAACCGTAAGTACTCAATTGCCAATTCACGCTTTACCTCCGTCCTTAACGAACCAATCCTAAACACCCCAAACGAATCCAAAAAGGTTACACTTATTAGAACATGATCACGACAGGACTAAACCCTACACCTTGGTGTTCAATAACAACCCTCTAGGTACTATAGGACATCGCCTAAAACCTAGACCAAGTCTTACTCGAAAATCAATTCGTTTGGAACAATCACGAACACATCATAAGATGCCCAAACATTCCCAAACAACACTTGATCAAATTACATAACTCCATTGTTCACAAAGGAACCAATTTCAATTACTAAAGTGTTCCACGGTGCCCAACTAAGTCAACTAGAATAGTACTACGGAACCTAGACCGAGACCACACCTTGATCTTAAACCTCAACAATGATACAAACATTATGATCTGGAACCATGCGGCCAATAGAACCATTGCGTAGTACTCGAAAATAGCTTTCCAACGATAGTTTACACGTCTAAAACGGAGTCCGGACGAAGAAGTTATGGTCTCCGGAAGATTGAACGTAAAACGGACAATTTTTATAAAGTGTTCGGCCGGACATTATGAAAAATCCTTGTTTTAGCTCCGAATTTCACTCCTTTCGTATTAAAACTTAGGAGTACCTATATATACTTCTATCCTACCATTTAAAGACAAGAAAACTCAATTCATGTGCCTCTAAAACCCAAATAACCCCAAAATTATTAAAGAACATAAAACTAAATTTTACAACACAAACTTAATCACAATGGACTCAATTCTATCACTAGAGTGCACTACAATGCTCACTAAGGTCGACTAGAAGGACACCTAAGACTTAGACCAAAACGCATTCTTCAATCACACAAAATAACAAATGAAAACTTTCAGAGGTTCTGTGCGGCCGCCCACTCTATCTTGTGCGGTCGCCCAAAAAGCCAACAAACAAGAACAAAACCTTTCAGATAGATGTGCGGTCGCCCTACCAATAATGGGCGGTCGCCCAACCCTCTGGTCTGCCGGAAATCGGGAAGAACAAACTGGGTTCTTCCATTTTCATACCAAAACACATTTCCACCAAAATCCAACCTTCTAACTAGTATACTAATGTACCCAAAACAACTTATAAGTCTAAAAGGACTCATATAACAACATTTAACAACCAATATCAAGATCAAATCCAACATTTAGAGAATCACCATTTTCTTGACCAAAACTCTAATAAATTCCAAATAAATTCTAAACTCAACCAAACTTCAAATATAACAACATTTAGCATCATATAAACATGATATGAACATTTTAGCATAAAAATGGGGGAAAAGCAACTTACCTCGAATTTATCAAAGATGACGGAACTCGAATATTTTTGGTTCTACGCGATCCTATCGACGATCTAAACAAGTTTCATGTTTTAAGAAATGAGAAATAATGAGAGGAAGAGGAAGAAAAAGAAGAGAGAAGGAGAGAGTTTCTTACCCTTTTTAACCATGGAGGAGAGAGAGAGGGATTGAGTGTGTGTGTGTGTGTGTGTGTGTGTGTGCTGGAGAGAGAGAGAAGTGAGGGAGAAATGAGGGAGGAGAGGGGAAAAGAGGGAGTAAGTAGGAGGATTTAAGGAATTTACACATAGACCCCCTCCCCTACACACTAACTCAATCATCTTATATTCCCCACTAACATATAAGACTCAACACTTCTACACTAGCACAAATGGACCAAATAAAATGCTAGGCATAAATTATTAAGAAACACAAAATGCACCCATAATTATTTAAATAAATAAATAATTTAAATAAATAAATAAGAAATAATAAATAATTAAATATTTATTTCTAAGAAAATAGGGGCGGGTTTTCGGGTCGTTACAATCTACCCTCCTTAAAAAGAATTCGCCCACGAATTCACTCATCAAACTTCACCACACGCGGTCATAATGAGGCGACAAAATATCAACTCGCATAAAGCACTTGTAACCCCAAGTCAAGTACTATTAAAGATTTCAGACATCAATTCCATGACTCAAATAAACCCACACATAATGAACACATACATATCTCAAGCATATTCATATCAACATCCTAAAGTTAACTTCCTCTTTCATCCCGAATTTCACATTCTCAAAACTATCACTTGTTCACCAATTCTGAGACACAGCTGGTTTGATCCTAATTAGCATCACGCTCACCGTCGACCCTTAAATCATCAACATCCATAAGCTTTACTTTTCCGGTTCACCCGTACGCATTGACGATCTAGACATCATACCAAGTAATCATACTACTACCCGAACAAATAAGAGAAGGAATAGGCTAACGATTATTGTCACCCAATGACTCAATGATATACTCAAAATTTTACGGTCATCAACTATCCGATCAAATGAGACTCCCCTACCACACTCACTTCCTCATGATATAAAACATAATACAATCAAAAATCTTTGAATTTCTCAAACTACTTGCATTACCTCATACTTAGTTTTCTAAGGAAATATCCAGAAATTCAAAACATTAAGCCATCTCGAGCTTCCTCAACTTCTTAAACCATGAAAAGCTAAAGAAATTTCTCATCCTCCAAATGTTCACCGCGTGTCTATATCTCTAAGGATTACCATTAAAGTAGCAACTGTAACGATCCGAAATTTTCACAATCTTTATTTCAATAAATAGTAATATATTACAACTTACAACTCTAAAAGATATTACAAAGGATCGCTAATAACCCGAAATATTCAATAAACTGCTCCGTCCCAATACAAAATCATAGCACCCCTTTAATATGCCCAAGTATCTATACTCAACTTCCTTTACAAATTCTTAATCCAAACGAGGGCGCCACCAAGAAAAGATTCAGAACCATGTGACAACTGTTCACTAAACCCAAAAACGCCTTTAATATTGTTCGAGAATTTCTTACTTTCTCAAAATATGTGTAGTCCTTTAAACTGAACGCGCTTACTATCATTAATGATTATAACTTCCACAATATACTCATAACTCGTATTGCTTTAACTCAGTTCCAATCATGTACTAAAAGGATCCCAAAAGTATCATACCTCAACTTCTTATTATGACCCATAATAAATTAAGTATTTCCTCATACTAAATAATTCTGATGCACTCACGAAGATGTACCAAAAGTAAAGAAAAATCTCTTATTGAGAAATTCTCAAATTGAATCTTTAACTCTTTTAACCCAACCGATACTATATGTTCACCGATTTACCTATCAGTATTATAGCCCATATCAACTCATCATATAACCCAAGTTCCCTATCGGTCAAGCGACATATCGCACCCAGTATAAATTATACCCAAGATTTCAAAGTTAATATTGCCAACAGAGTAAGCTAAATTCCCAGCACAACCTTATAATAAAGATAATAAAGATTTTCAAATTTCCAATATAGAACCTGAATATAATATATATACTTAGTATGCTTCTAAACAAAGTCAAACCTACTAATATAGAAGTATTCACCACCTATCGATGGCACCCAAGAAATTCGTAACACATTGAAAGCTAGGCCATACTACTTAACTCGTCAATATCCTGTATAGGTGACATAACCAATTCACCTGACCTCAATCAGTATAAATCACGAAATTTCGTACTCGAGAATACACCTCAACATAAATCACTTAATAAGAACAAACATACGAACATAGCACAAAACATTTCCACTTTACGAGATAGGTACGTCCAAGCCATCAAAACTCGCACTCTCGATTCCCAAGCCGACTAATCCCCAATGGAACCAACACTATTGACACCAATCCTATACTTGATAAACCACAAGAGAAGAAACACTCGACGTCAATATCACGACTCATAACTCAACCAACTTCTAACTTAACTTCATACTTTCAAGAAAACTTAGTTTCTAAACCACTCAAAATCATAACACCCAAGTATTGAAACCTATTCAATATCAGAGTTCTTATTCCCCTTCAAGATCTAAAACCATTGCTCTGATACCAACTGTCACGCCCCAGAAATCTCAAAAATCCATAAATATAAAATTTACAAAACTTATACATCTCCAAAATGCAAAATACCAAAACGGGCGCGTGAATTCTACTATAAACCAATACCATCAAACAACACCTCAACGAGATTATAACTCGGAGACTAGAAACAAATGCGGAAGCAAGGACAACTATTATCAAAAATACCCAAAGTACAACCGTATATAAAAAAAACACCGAACGACTACGAACCCAAAATAAAATACATAAAGGCTCCGAAGAGCAACTATCCCCCAAATGCGGTCAACCTGCTCAGAAGATTCCCGCTACAACGGACCTCACAACGCTACCACTTACTTTCCTAGGGGGGGGGTTAAGGAAAAACAATTTGAAACAAGAAACGGGGTGAGATAAAATCTCAGTAAGTTACTAAATGCATCTACATGGCATAATATCATGCAAATCAATGATATAACTGAACAAGTAAATCACATAACAACAAATGAGAAAGCTCCCTATCGCCAACTGTCCCATACAGTTGGAAATAACGATTAACTCATCATGCAGCACATAAGACTGAAATAAACACGTAACAAAGGATACTTAGCCAAGGTTTCACCAAACTGATAGAACAATCGCTGCGCAGCTTCAACCGATCAAACCAATCAACAATAGCAGTATGACAACTGAAGAGAACCCCGGTCAGGACCGACCAATCAATCAATCAACCCATCAAGCCATCTTCATAGTAGCATAAAAGCTGATGAGAAACCCGGTACCGGAACCAATAACCATAAAAGTGTCACAAAGGACAAGGACCATGACACAAAGTCATGCCCGGTAGCTAGATACATTCACAGAGGAACGCTAACTTGACTTTTCCAAGGCCAATCTGGAAAAGGGGTAAAGAAGGAGGCAAAACAATGGTCAACATTATAATGGACTTGGCTTTGCCATTATAATCTCTCCATCGCCCGATGCAACAAATATGCCAGCTGGGCTTCCAAATAAATGCTAAGTAATAAATACTAGCTTAATTAAACAGTTTAGGGTTCCAAAGTAGGGAACCATGCCAAATAATCACCATAAAGATGCAACGGTTACTCATGAAGAGTTTAACAACAACAATAACAAGAGTTTCTCATGAAGAGCACAACAACGATAAACGGAATTTCTCATAAAGAGCACAACAACGATAAACGGAATTGCTCATAAGGAGCTCAACAACAAAGACTATTAGAATACGATAATTCCATAAAGAGGAACCATACTAGATACATTCCAAAGATGATACCCACAAGTTATTCATAAGGAACACAACCCAAACTGTCGCTCACAAATAGTACAACGACTATAACTCAAAATTATCCTAAACGTTTTACTCATAAAGATGTACTAGGACTATGAACTCAACCATCTCATCACACCTAGAATTCCAAAGTAGGAAATCAGAATGAATACACCTTAAGGTTAACCAAACCGTAAGTACCCAATTGCCAATTCACGCTTTACCTCCGTCCTTAACGAACCAATCCTAAACACCCCAAACGAATCCAAAAAGGTTACACTTATTAGAACATGATCACGACAGGACTAAACCCTACACCTTGGTGTTCAATAACAACCCTCTAGGTACTATAGGACATCGCCTAAAACCTAGACCAAGTCTTACTCGAAAATCAATTCGTTTGGAACAATCACGAACACATCATAAGATGCCCAAACATTCCCAAACAACACTTGATCAAATTACATAACGCCATTGTTCACAAAGGAACCAATTTCAATTACTAAAGTGTTCCACGGTGCCCAACTAAGTCAACTAGAATAGTACTACGGAACCTAGACCGAGACCACACCTTGATCTTAAACCTCAACAATGATACAACCATTATGATCTGGAACCATGCGGCCAATAGAGACATTGCGTAGTACTCGAAAAGAGCTTTCCAACGATAGTTTACACGTCTAAATCGGAGTCCGGACGAAGAAGTTATGGTCTCCGGAAGATTGAACGTAAACGGACAATTTTATAAAGTGTTCGGCCGGACATTATGAAAAATCCATGTTTTAGCTCCGAATTTCACTCCTTTCGTTTTTAAAACATAGGAGTACCTATATATACTTCTATCCTACCATTTAAAGACAAGAAAACTCAATTCATGTGCCTCTAAAACCCAAATAACCCCAAATTATTAAAGAACATAAAACTAAATTTTACAACACAAACTTAATCACAAGGGACTCAATTCTATCACTAGAGTGCACTACAATGCTCACTAAGGTCGACTAGAGGACACCCAAGACTTAGACCAAAACGCATTCTTCAATCACACAAAATAACAAATGAAAACTTTCAGAGGTTCTGTGCGGCCGCCCACTCTAGCTTGTGCGGTCGCCCAAAAAGCCAACAAACAAGAACAAAACCTTTCAGATAGATGTGCGGTCGCCCTACCAATAATGGGCGGTCGCCCAACCCTCTGGTTTGCCGGAAATCGGGAAGAACAAACTGGGTCTTCCATTTTCATACCAAAACACATTTCCACCAAAATCCAACCTTCTAACTAGTATACTAATGTACCCAAAACAACTTATAAGTCTAAAAGGACTCATATAACAACATTTAACAACCAATATCAAGATCAAATCCAACATTTAGAGAATCACCATTTTCTTGACCAAAACTCTAATAAATTCCAAATAAATTCTAAACTCAACCAAACTTCAAATATAACAACATTTAGCATCATATAAACATGATATAAACATTTTAGCATAAAAATGGGGGAAAAGCAACTTACCTCGAATTTATCAAAGATGACGGAACTCGAATATTTTTGGTTCTACGCGATCCTATCGACGATCTAAACAAGTTTCATGTTTTAAGAAATGAGAAATAATGAGAGGAAGAGGAAGAAAAAGAAGAGAGAAGGAGAGAGTTTCTTACCCTTTTTAACCATGGAGGAGAGAGAGAGAGATTGAGTGTGTGTGTGTGTGTGCTGGAGAGAGAGAGAAGTGAGGGAGAAATGAGGGAGGAGAGGGGAAAAGAGGGAGTAAGTAGGAGGATTTAAGGAATTTACACATAGACCCCCTCCCCTACACACTAACTCAATCATCTTATATTCCCCACTAACATATAAGACTCAACACTTCTACACTAGCACAAATGGCCCAAATAAAATGCTAGGCATAAATTATTAAGAAACACAAAATGCACCCATAATTATTTAAATAAATAAATAATTTAAATAAATAAATAAGAAATATATAAATAATTAAATATTTATTTCTAAGAAAATAGGGGCGGGTTTTCGGGTCGTTACATACGGTTTGATTAACCTTAAGGTGTATTCATTCTGATTTCCTACTTTGGAATTGCAGGTGCGATGAGATGGTTGAGTTCATAGTCCTAGTATCTTTATGAGTAAATGTTTAGGGTCATTTTGGTATAGTCATTATGCCATTTGTGAGCGACCGTTTGGGTTGTGCTCTTTATGATTAACTTGTGGGTATCATATTTAGGATGTATTTGGTACGTGCCTTATCTTGGAATCATTATGTTTTAATGGTCAATGTTGTTGGACTCATTATGAGAAACTCCTTGTGTTTATTGTTGTTGAACTCTTCTTGAGTAATCGTTTGCAACTTTATGGTGATTAATTGGTATGGTTCCCTACTTTGGAATCTTTGGTTGTTTATCGAGCTAGTATTTATTACCTAGCATTTAATTGAAAGTCCAGCTGGTTATTTGTGTTCGAGTCAGGCAATGGATAATGTTATAATGGCACGAGCCAAGTCCAGTATAGCATCGCCCATTTGTCCTTCTTTCCTCTTCCAGATTGGCCTTGGTTGGGATGAGCTAGCTCCTTTTGTGAGTATTCTAGCTAGACGTTTTGGAGCATGACTTTGTGGCATGGCTCCCGCCCTTTGTGGAACGTTACTTTGTTATTGGATCCGGTACCGGGGGTTTTCTCTTCAGCTATTATGCTACTACGAAGATGGTTCGATCGGTTGAATGATTGATGGGTCGGTTCTGACCGGGGATCTCTTCAGCTATTATGCTGCTATTGTTGACTGGTTTATCGGTTGAAGCTGCGCAGCGATTGTTCTATTGGTTTGGTGAAACCTTGGCTCAGTATCCTTTGTAACGTGTTTATTTCAGTCTTATGTGATGCATGATGAGTTAGTCGTTATTCCAACTGGTATGGGACGGTTGGCGATAGGGAGCTTTCTCATTTGTTGTTATATGATTCACTTGCTCAGTTATATAATTGATTTGCATGATATTATGCCATGTAGACGCATTTAGTAACTTACTGAGATTTTATCTCACCCCGTTTCTTGTTTCAAATTGTTTTTCCTTAACCCCCCCCAGGAAAGCAAGTGGTATCGTTTGAGGTCCGTTGTATCGGGAGTCTTCTGAGCAGGTTGACCGCCTTTGGGGTAGTTACTCTTCAGAGCCTCTTTGTATATGGTTGAAAGGTCGTGGTCGTCCAGAGTTATGTATTTACTGTGGTCCTTGGGAATTTATATTATTAACAGTTGTTCTTGGTTCCGCGTTTGTTTCTAGTCTCCGAGTTATAATCTCGTTGAGGTATTGTTTGTTGGTATTGGTTTATAGTAGAATTCACGCGCCCGGTTTGGTATTTAGCTTTTTTGGAGATGTTAATTATGTAAATTTTATATTTATGGATTTTTAGAATTTCCGGGGCGTGACCCCCCCCCAGGAGGAAAGGATTAGTACTCGCTGATCACGAGGAGGACGTCGAGTGTGGAAGTAGCTTTTGGGAAGGTTGTTTCGGTTTGCATTATTTAAATGTATAACCTTTGGGATAGTGTCACCAAACTTTGACGTCATTAAGAATTGTGTATTTTGTATTTTGGGGTATAAGCTTGTGGAGCTTATGCTAGTTATATTTTGTTGTTTTCAAGCTTGAATTTACAAAACTTGAACTATCATCTTTTGGTATAAAAATGGAATTTTATCTTCCGTATTTTGGTAATTGTGTGTTAAGTCGACGTCCAGTTCGCGTGCTCTTGGCCGGAGGGGCCGGGGTCGTGACACGGTAACTATATGTGCAAGTAGATAAAATAAAGCATGCACACTTTAATTTATAGCACATAATTTATATTGCTAGTTGGGTAACGTACCTTTGCTGTGTTTACCTACAGAGGATGAAGTCTCGTGGGTCCACGAGGGCGGTGGCAGAGATATGGGGGAGATTGCTGTCGGCTGGGACAGTGAAGGAGAGGATCCGGGCTCTGGGCTTTGTTCCGTTTTATGATGCGGTACGAGCTGTAGAGGGGACCCAGAAGGTGATGGGTCTTGTTGAGGCGATGAGGGAGTATTGGTGGGACACCACCCACACGTTCCATTTTAGTTGGGAGAGGTGACTGTTACTCCGACCGACTTTGCTGCTATACGGGGCTCATGTTCACAGATGTAGAGCTACCTTTTGATGAGTCCTTGGCCACGAACCCGCACCATCAGGTGGAGCTGATTGGGATGCCGTTGGGCAAAGCTGTGAAGGAAAACGGCTTTGAGGCGGGTCGTCTGAGAACCTTGGTGGAGGAGGCTATCCAGGGCTTTGTTGAGGGTATCCATGATACTGACTATCTGGTTCGGGCCATCTTATGGTATAGTTTATCGCAGACCCTGTTCCCGAGTGCGGGGACTTTCTGTCGGTTTTCTCTGTTGGGTGCTCTGGCCGATTTGGAGCAGGCGAGTCAGGTCTCGTGGGGCGGAGCTGGACTGGCAGAGATGTATAGATCCCTGGATATCTGCTCGAGGTCCAGTACCTCATCTTTCGACTGCTTCCAGTTTGCCTTTGAGGTATGCCTCTGACTCTTTTATTATTCCATGCTCGTCCTTTGTTAGAACTGTTTAGAACTGAGATATTGCTTTTCTCCATAGGTGTGGGTATACGAGCTATTCCACATTACTCCCTTTGGCATGCAGGGGGTGAAGGAAGTCCCGGTTATGAGGTTCTGGGCAAAGAGCAACCGGTTGGAGGGCCGCAGAAAGGCCAGGAAGACTCTCGATCTGGGGATTTTTACTACAAAGTTAAGTGGTCCGCTGCATGAGGAATTTCAGCTATTTCCCTGGTCGGATTAGGTATTAGCAGGGTTGGTCAGGCTCAGGATTTTACTACTTCCTGCTGCTTTTTGACGGGGTTGACTGGGGACGCCATGTATCTTGGCGAGAGAGTCTGCAGGCAGCATAGCAGACATCCTATGTTGTGGGCCCTGAGTGAGCCTCCGAGAGACATGTTATATCCAGCTAGGCTGAGGAGGAGCGGTGACTACCACATCAGGACTCCGGCCCATTTGTACCAGAGTGGGGCTGACTATGCATGGTTTGTGGAGCATGTACTACTGAGTCCGCAGGTTTTGGCGAGGAGGCAGGCTGGTGCCTATCCGACTAGATCAAGTAGAGGTGCTAGATATGGTATGGACATGCCGAGGTTCCCGGATAGTATTCGGATGCAGCGGGGTGGTGCCGAGGTGGATTTCGATCTGACTCCGACTGAGGCTGATGAGTTTACTAAGGCCCAACTTCCTCCGCTTGGAGCTACGGTATGATACCTTTTGATTTCTGTCTTGCACACACACACTTTAGACTTGTATCTGAACTGTGCTTATCTATCTCAGGTGACTCGGGAGGCTTATATCCGCTCTGTTCGTCGGGGAAATATCTTTGAGAGGTTATTCCAGAGTTTGACCGCTGCTTGTACCTGTCATCAGGAGGACGTGGTGTTACCGCAGCGAAGGGAGAGGTCGCCTGTGGAGGCTTCTCGTCCATCTTGTGTCCATCGGAGATCTACCAGAGGTAGGGGCTCAGGAGCCGGTGGGTCCCATTATGTGCAGCAGCGGGGCCATGGTAACGATGATGGAGTGATGATGAGGAAGAGGATGTTGATGTCGATGGATCCGATTCAGACTAGACTTTTATTTTCTGCATTTTGTTAGAGAGAGTGGAGAGGAACAGACAAACATATTTATGTACAATATTTTTATTTGCTTTTTGGTAAGTATTAATTAGTATTTTTACATGTTTTTACATTTAGTAAAATGCATGAGCCTTAGGGGTAAAATAGGGATTGCACACTGTCGGGCATTTTTGTCCTCTTTATCGGACCTCTTTTGTGATTTGGGACCTTCAATGGGTCCATTCCGGCGTTTGTTGGGGACGGACTTGCAATCTGTCTGAACCGGCTTATATGGACACGTGGCCAACCATGGGGAAGGAATAACCGTGCGGCTAATCCCTGATCTGACACAATTTTTGTCAGATTTCTCCTTGTACGATCAGGACTTGAACTCCCTCATCTATATAATACATCCTTCGTAAACAGACGAGGCATACAGCAGTTTTCCTTCTTTTTGCTCTTGATTTCATTCTTTCTGTGCTTTTCTGATGGATAGACACCCTATGATTTATGAGGAGAAACAAAGCCACTTCATCAAGAACTTGAGGATATGGGTTGGGAAGCTTTCGAGGACAACTCGTGCCAACTTTGATAGGAGATTCGGAATTAAGTGCCTTTGGTCTTTGTATAGAGTTAAGTCTGATGAAAACCAGATCCGTGCTGCTGTCAAGTTCTGGGACAATGAGAATCATGTCTTCAACTTTTCTTACAATGAGATCACCACTTATGAAGATTTCGTGGCTCTTTGTGGTGCGACAGTGACTGATAGGGTAGCTATACCGCAGTCCCAAGTGCCTTCAGACCTTCGGGTTTCCAGCTGCTGAGGATTACTATTGAAGATGCTAGAAATCTGCTTTTGGATGGCGATGTCGATATTTGTGGGTTGCCTATCAGGTTTATTAATAGCACAGTGGAATCTGACATGGCTTTGGATTGTCTGGCGCTTTGTCTGTTTGCTTCGGTATTATTTCCACCTTATGTAGGAATTGTTGGTGTTGTATGCTCTAGGCACGTTATGAGAATGATTAATGTTATCTATTGATTATGTTTTAATAAAGATATTGTATGTTTGATTATTATATCCTTTGCATGTTTATTATAATAATCCCCGTCCCTGATAATTATGATTAATTGTTAGTATAAGTTTAATAGATAATCATATGATGATTATGGTGTATGGGATACAATTAAACTTATGGGTATTTGTTGGAGAACAAATACTAGACTGACCCGTATGAGATTTATGTCATGGTCACAATGTCATAATTAAGTCTCACATAGTTATATTACTGGAATCTTTTGACTTGAGGTTATTACAGTCTTCCACTTGATGAACATTATGTTTGACATATTCTGTCACGCCCCGGAAAACTCAAAAATCCGTAAATAAAAAAAAACTTTACAAAATGTACATCTCCAAAATGTAATATACCAAACCGGGCGCGTGAATTCAACTATAAACCAATACCATCAAACAACACCTCAACAAGATTATAACTCGGAGACTAGAAACAAATGCGGAAGCAAGAACAACTATTATCAAAAATACTCAAAGTACAACCGTATATACAAAACACTGAACGACTACGAACCCAAAATAAAATACATAAAGGCTCCGAAGAGCAACTATCCCCAAATGCGGTCAACCTGCTCAGAAGATTCCCGCTACAACGGACCTCACAACACTACCACTTGCTTTCCTGGGGGGGGGGGGTTAAGAAAAACAATTTGAAACAAGAAACGGGGTGAGATAAAATCTCAGTAAGTTACTAAATGCATCTACATGGCATAATATCATGCAAATCAACGATATAACTGAACAAGTAAATCACATAACAACAAATGAGAAAGCTCCCTATCGCCAACTGTCCCATACCAGTTGGAAATAATGACTAACTCATCATGCAGCACATAAGACTGAAATAAACACGTAACAAAGGATACTTAGCCAAGGTTTCACCAAACTACACCTTGATCTTAAACCTCAACAATAAGACAATCATTCTGGTCTGGAACCATGCGTCCAATAGAACCATTGCGTATTACTCGAAAAGAGCTTTCCAACGATAGTTTACACGTCCAAAACGGAGTCCGGACGAAGAAGTTATGGCCTCCGGAAGATTGAACGTAAAACGGACAATTTATAAAAAGTGTTCGGCCGGACAAAGAGAAAAATCCCTGTTTTAGCTCCGAATTTCACTCCTTTGGTTCTAAATCTTAGGAGTACCTATATATACTTCTATCCTAACATTTAAAGACAAGAAAACTCAATTCATGCGTCTTTAAAACCCAAACTAAAATACAACCTAGTTTTAAACAAACACAATGTGATTTCCAGAAAAACAGGGCGGGCGGGCGCCTGAATAGGGGCGGGCGGGCGCCCATTATAACAGAAGCTAAGGGTCAGAAAAGGGGGAAGTGGGCGGGCGCTTGGCAGGGGGCGGGCGGGCGCCCGGGTCGTCGGGCTGGGCAGAAATCAGCTGGGTTTTAACACATTCTTACCAAAATCAAACCCAAAATCTTGCTAGTTCATAAACACCCAAATCAACACTTCCAATACTCTTAACAATGTACTAAAACAACATATAAACCTCTAGGAGACCTAGATAACAACATTTAACCACACAAATCAAGATTTAATCTAAACATTCATATCATCACAACTTTTAACCAAAAATCCAAATAAATTCCAAATAATTTCTAAACTCAACCAAAATGACATAGATATCAACAAGAACATCAATAGTGTTAAAGATGAGCATTTTTAACATAAATGGGGGAAAAGTAACTTACTCGGATTTTCTCAAAGGTGACGAAACTCGAAATTTCTTGGCTTCCTACGATCCTATCGACGATCTAAACATGTTTCATGTTTTAAGAAATGAGAAATAATGAGAGGAAGAGGAAGAAAAAGAAGAGAGAAGGAGAGAGTTTCTTACCCTTTTTAACCATGGAGGAGAGAGAGAGATTGAATGTGTGTGTGTGTGCTGGAGAGAGAGAAAAGTGAGGGAGAAATGAGGGAGGAGAGGGGAAAAGAGGGAGTAAGTAGGAGGATTTAAGGAATTTACACATAGACCCCCTCCCTACACACTAACTCAATCATCTTATATTCCCCACTAACATATAAGACTCAACACTTCTACACTAGCACAAATGGCCCAAATAAAATGCTAGGCATAAATTATTAAGAAACACAAAATGCACCCATAATTATTTAAATAAATAAATAATTTAAATAAATAAATAAGAAATAATAAATAATTAAATATTTATTTCTAAGAAAATAGGGGCGGGTTTTCGGGTCATGACAATCTACCCTCCTTAAAAAGAATTCGCACACGAATTCACTCATCAAAATCACAATGCGCGGTCATAATGAGGCGACAAAATATCACTCGCATAAAGCACTCGTAACCCAAATCAAGTACCTATTAAAGATTTCAGACATCAATTCCATGACTCAAATAAACCCACACATATTGAACACATACATATCTCAAGCATATTCATATCAACATCCTAGAGTTAACTTCCTCTTTCATCCCGAATTTCACATTCTCAAAACTATCACTTGTTCACCAATTCTGAGACACAGCTGGTTTGATCCTAATTAGCATCACGCTCACCATCGACCCTTAAATCATCAACATCCATAAGCTTTACTTTTCCGGTTCACCCGTACGCATTGACGATCTAGACATCATACCAAGTAATCATACTACTACCCGAACAAATAAGAGAAGGAATAGGCTAACGATTATTGTCACCCAATGACTCAATGATATACTCAAAATTTTACCGTCATCAACTATCCGATCAAATGAGACTCCCCTACCACACTCACTTCCTCATGATATAAAACATAATACAGTCAAAAATCTTTGAATTTCTCAAACTACTTGCATTACCTCATACTTAGTTTTCTAAGGAAATATCCAGAAATTCAAAACATTAAGCCATCTCGAGCTTACTCAACTTCTTAACCATGAAAAGCTAAAGAAATTTCTCATCCTCCAAATGTTCACCGCGTGACTATATCTCTAAGGATTACCATTAAAGTAGCAACTGTAACGATCCAAATTTTCACAATCTTTGTTTCAATAAATAGTAATATATTACAACTTACAACTCTAAAAGATATTACAAAGGATCGCTAATAACCCGAAATATTCAATAAACTGCTCCGTCCCAATACAAAATCATAGCACCCCTTTAATATGCCCAAGTATCTATACTCAACTTCCTTTACAATTTCTTAATCCAAACGAGAACGCCACTAAGAAAAGATTCAGAACCAAGTGACAACTGTTTAACTAAAACCCGAAAATGCCTTTAATATTGATCGAGAATTTCTTACTTTTTCAAAATATGTCTAGACCTTTAAACTTAACGTGCTTACCATCATTGATGATTATAACTCCCACCATATACTCATAACTCATTTTGCTTTAACTCAACTCCAGTCATGTACTAAAATGATTCCAAAAGTATCATAACTCAACTTCTTATTATGACCCATAATAAATTAAGTATTTCCTCATACTAAATAATTCCGATGCACTCACTTAGATGTACTAAAAGTAAAGAAAAACTCCTATCAAGAAATTTACAAATTGAATCTTTAACTCTTTTAACCCAACCGATACTATATGCTCACTGATTCACCCATCCGTATTGTACCTTATATTAACTCATCATATAACCCAAGTTCTCTATCGGTCAAGCGACATATTGCACTCAATATAAATTATACCTAATATTTCAAAATTAATATTGCCAACAGAATAAGCTAAATTCCCAGCACAACCTTATAATAAAGATTTTCAAATTTTCAATATAGAACCTGAACTTAATATATATACTTAGTATGCTTCTAAACAAATTCAAACATACTAATATAGAAGTATTCACCACCTATCGATGGCACCCAAGAAATTCGTAACACATTGAAAGCTAGGCCATACTACTTAACTCGTCAATATCCTGTATAGGTGACATAACCAATTCACCTTACCTCAATCAGTATAAATCACGAAATTTCGTACTCGAGAATACACCTCAACATAAATCACTTAATAAGAACAAACATACGAACATAGCACAAGACATTTCCACTTTACGAGATAGGTACGTCCAAGCCATCAAAACTCGCACTCTCGATTCCCAAGCCGACTAATCCCCAATGGAACCAACACTATTGACACCAATCCTATACTTGATAAACCACAAGAGAAGAAACACTCGACGTCAATATCACGACTCATAACTCAACCAACTTCTAACTTAACTTCATACTTTCAAGAAAACTTAGTTTCTAAACCACTCAAAATCATAACACCCAAGTATTGAAACCTATTCAATATCAGAGTTCTTATTCCCCTTCAAGATCTAAAACCATTGCTCTGATACCAACTGTCACGCCCCGGAAATCTCAAAAATCCGTAAATAAAAAAAACTTTACAAAATGTACATCTCCAAAATGTAATATACCAAACCGGGCGCGTGAATTCAACTATAAACCAATACCATCAAACAACATCTCAACGAGATTATAACTCGGAGACTAGAAACAAATGCAGAAGCAAGAACAACTATTATCAAAAATACCCAAAGTACAACCGTATATACAAACACTGAACGACTACGAACCCAAAATAAAATACATAAAGGCTCCGAAGAGCAACTATCCCCAAATGCGGTCAACCTGCTCAGAAGATTCCCGCTACAATGGACCTCACAACGCTACAACTTGCTTTCCTGGGGGGGGTTAAGAAAAACAATTTGAAACAAGAAACGGAGTGAGATAAAATCTCAGTAAGTTACTAAATGCATCTACATGGCATAATATCATGCAAATCAACGATATAACTGAACAAGTAAATCACATAACAACAAATGAGAAAGCTCCCTATCGCCAACTGTCCCATACCAGTTGGAAATAACGACTAACTCATCATGCAGCACATAAGACTGAAATAAACACGTAACAAAGGATACTTAGCCAAGGTTTCACCAAACTGATAGAACAATCGCTGCGCAGCTCCAACCGATCAACCAATCAACAATAGCAGTATAACAACTGATGAGAACCCCGGTCAGAAGCGACCAATCAATCAATCAACCCATCAAGCCATCTTCATAGTAGCATAAAAGCTGAAGAGAAACCCGGTACCGGAACCAATAACAATGAGAGTGTCACAAAGGACAAGAACCATGACACAAGTCATGCTCGGTAGCTAGATACATTCCCAAAGGAAGCTAACTTATCTTTTCCAAGGCCAATCTGGAAAAGGGGTAAAGAAGGGGGCAAAACAATGGTCAACATTATAATGGACTTAGCTTTACCATTATAATCTCTCCCATCGCCCGATGCAACAAATATGCCACCTGGGCTTCCAAATAAATGCTAAGTAATAAATACTAGCTTAATTAAACAGTTTAGGGTTCCAAAGTAGGGAACCATGCCAAATAATCACCATAATGATGCAACGGTTACTCATGAAGAGTTTAACAACAACAATAACAAGAGTTTCTCATGAAGAGCACAACATCGATAAACGGAATTTCTCATAAAGAGCACAACAACGATAAACGGAATTGCTCATAAGGAGCTCAACAACAAAGACTATTAGAATACGATAATTCCATAAAGAGGAACCATACTAGATACATTCCAAAGATGATACCCACAAGTTATTCATAAGGAACACAACCAAACGGTCGCTCACAAATAGTACAACGACTATAACCCAAAATTATCCTAAACGTTTTACTCATAAAGATGTACTAGGACTATGAACTCAACCATCTCCTCACCCTGGAATTCCAAAGTAGGAAATCAGAATGAATACACCTTAAGGTTAACCAAACCGTAAGTACCCAATTGCCAATTCACGCTTTACCTCCGTCCTTAACGAACCAATCCTAAACACCCCAAACGAATCCAAAAAGGTTACACTTATTAGAACTTGATCACGACAGGACTAAACCCTACACCTTGGTGTTCAATAACAACCCTCTAGGTACTATAGGACATCGCCTAAAACCTAGACCAAGTCTTACTCGAAAATCAATTCGATTGGAACAATCACGAACACATCATAAGATGCCCAAACATTCCCAAACAATACTTGATCAAATTACATAACACCATTGTTCACAAAGGAACCAATTTTAATTACTAAAGTGTTCCACGGTGCCCAACTAAGTCAACTAGAATGGTACTATGGAACCT
Organism: Campanula takesimana; assembly: GCA_026119855.1. Taxonomy (NCBI): domain Eukaryota; kingdom Viridiplantae; phylum Streptophyta; class Magnoliopsida; order Asterales; family Campanulaceae; genus Campanula; species Campanula takesimana. Next base: position 45,194 of record JAOWBW010002166.1, read on the forward strand.
AGACCGAGACTACACCTTGATCTTAAACCTCAACAATAAGACAATCATTCTGGTCTGGAACCATGCGTACAATAGAACCATTGCGTAGTAATCGAAAATAGCTTTCCAACGATAGTTTACACGTCCAAAACGGAGTCCGGACGAAGAAGTTATGGCCTCCGGAAGATTGAACGTAAAACGGACAATTTATAAAAGTGTTCGCCGGACAAAGAGAAAAATCCCTGTTTTAGCTCCGAATTTCACTCCTTTGGTTCTAAATCTTAGGAGTACCTATATATACTTCTATCCTAACATTTAAAGACAAGAAAACTCAATTCATGCGTCTCTAAAACCCAAACTAAAATACAACCTAGTTTTAAACAAACACAATGTGATTTCCAGAAAAACAGGGCGGGCGGGCGCCTGAATAGGGGCGGGCGGGCGCCCATTATAACAGAAGCTAAGGGTCAGAAAAGGGGGAAGTGGGCGGCGCTTGGCAGGGGGCGGGCGGGCGCCCGGTCGTCGGGCTGGGCAGAAATCAGCTGGGTTTTAACACATTCTTACCAAAATCAAACCCAAAATCTTGCTAGTTCATAAACACCCAAAATCAACACTTCCAATACTCTTAACATTGTACTAAAACAACATATAAACCTCTAGGAGACCTAGATAACAACATTTAACCACACAAATCAAGATTTAATCTAAACATTCATATCATCACAACTTTTAACCAAAATCCAAATAAATTCCAAATAATTTCTAAACTCAACCAAAATGACATAGATATCAACAAGAACATCAATAGTGTTAAAGATGAGCATTTTTAACATAAATGGGGGAAAAGTAACTTACTCGGATTTTCTCAAAGGTGACGAAACTCGAAATTTCTTGGCTTCCTACGATCCTATCGACGATCTAAACATGTTTCATGTTTTAAGAAATGAGAAATAATGAGAGGAAGAGGAAGAAAAAGAAGAGAGAAGGAGAGAGTTTCTTACCCTTTTTAACCATGGAGGAGAGAGAGAGATTGAGTGTGTGTGTGTGTGCTGGAGAGAGAGAGAAGTGAGGGAGAATGAGGGAGGAGAGGGGAAAAGAGGGAGTAAGTAGGAGGATTTAGGAATTTACACATAGACCCCCTCCCTACACACTAGCTCAATCATCTTATATTCCCCACTAACATATAAGACTCACACTTCTACACTAGCACAAATGGCCCAAATAAAATGCTAGGCATAAATTATTAAGAAACACAAAATGCACCCATAATTATTTAAATAAATAAATAATTTAAATAAATAAATAAGAAATAATAAATAATTAAATATTTATTTCTAAGAAAATAGGGGCGGGTTTTCGGGTCGTGACATATTCAACGGTTACCCCTAACCGGGTAGTTATAAAGAATATGATTGGCATAATCGGAATCATGTAGGGAAGAGTAATAAGCCAAGAAAGTATTTGTTCCTCGTCAAGAGAGATGTCAAGCTTTGGCCACTCGATGAATGGTATTGATGAAATGCATGACCGTGCTCAAATAAGATTTGTCTTATAAATGCATTCGGGATCGAGAAAGCATTGGACTATGTAAGTTGACCATTGACCATGGTTTACGTTCAATAGACATCGTGAAACAAAGAGATTGTAATATGTTCTATAAAGGATTCTCGAACTTTGACAAGTTATATTAATTAGGTGGTCATGATGGCTTGCTAGATTCCGCTCATGATTTATGAGTACAAATGTGTTTGGGCTCATTGCCAACTTAATATAATCCTATGGGGTCACACACAAAAGAATGAATTGTTTAAAAGGCTAAAAATGACTTTCTGCTGGTGCTCGGCCGAGCACCTCAAAGGACTCGGCCGAGCAAGAGAAACAGAAGGGTAAAAATTAGAGCGCTCGGCCGAGCACCTCAAAGGACTCGGCCGAGCAGGTCCTGTTCGGGCCAGATTTTCTGATTACGTATCATGACGGGTTTTAACCTATTTCTCCTAAAGGGTTTAGGTTAAATGAGTTTAAATACCTCTCTTAATAACCTAATCAGTGACAATTGATTTTTTATCAATTAGAGAGCCTCCAAGAGAGAAAATATATTCTTATTCCCAAGAACAAGAATCATAGTTTTCATATAGCCTTCATAATAGAAATAGTTTCTATTGGGTCTAGCAATCTGGATCAAGAATAGTTCTTGATATTCGTCCGCGTGTGGATAAACATAGAAGGCGTTGGCATCAACTCCTCCAAGTTCGTGATCCAAGTTTTGCGGTCGTGTTCCTGCGTTCGTGATTCAAAGAAGCACGAAGAACAAAGATTGAAGATCTCAAAATTTTAAAGCTCCATCACGGTTAGTGTTCTATATTCATCTCGGTATTAATTTAATCATCTGGAATGGATCTAGACTTTGGGTTTATTCCGCTGTGCATGTTTGCTCAAAACCCAACAGTGGTATCAGAGCCCCGTTCATCATGGTTATTTTAATAATAACATGTTAATGATATAATTGGATTATATGTATTGGCATGCTATTTGAATTTAGTTCATGATGTTTATGTGATCCGAGTTTTATGTATGTATATGAGATATATGGAGATCATAAAATCGCACTGTTTAAATACGTTATGTGGGATTTAAGATTGCAATAATAATTTGATTATTATATTCCTTATGATTATCAAAAATTAATTGGATTGATTTGTTGATGATCTTTGATTCATGAATAAATTGTTTATTCAAGGTTTTGATGAACATGGTGATTTGATCATCATGAACACCAAACCCTAATTGAATCGGGAAAGCAAGTTTAGGATTAAAATTGAAAAAGAAAAATCTGTTCTGACGGCGTGCTCGGCCGAGCACCTTATAAGACTCGGCCAAGCAAAAGGGATCAGAAGGTACGGGTTTTAAAACACAAAGGTGCTCGGCCGAGCACCTTAAAGGACTCGGCCGAGCAGAATGATTTGGACAGAATTTGTTTTCAGATAGCTGGTTTTTGAAACTGTGTTTCCTGAAATTAAATGTCATGTTTGAAATCACTTTGGATTGAATTTGTTTATCAGATGGCTGGTTTGAGAAACCGTGTTTCCTGAAAACAAATCTCAAGGTTAAAGTAATAAATTGATGAGACAAAAGAATTTAGAATCGAGTTCCATTATGTAAGGGATTGTGGATGCTTTTTGGCTTAGTTTCGACCTTACATAGTTGTTTCTCCTAGTTTCTAAATTTGGTACGGGATTGTGGATGCCTTTTGGCTTAGTTTCGACCATACAATCGTGCTCTCAATTATGTGTTAAAGAATTTATCCCCATAAATCAATCACATGAAATCATAGTTTAATTAATTGGAATAATTAAATTGTTAACCGATGCTTTATGTGTTTATATTATGTGACTATAAACATGTTACCATGCTATATGATGTGAACCTTCTTTAAAATTTAAGTTCCGTGCCAACCCATGATTAAAACACTTGGGATTACATGGGTAATTTCATGCGCGCTCTAACCATCGCGAGGTGCATTGATTTTATTCATGTATGAACAAGATGAGTGAAAGAGTGATTCCTATGCGTTTAAAGTGGGTTGACTTAATTAGGCTATCAAAAGAGTTTTGGGCCTAAGGCACAGATGAGATTAAAACATGCATGACATATGATGTCTTGATATAATCTCATAAAAGATCTAAGAGTCATATATGATATGATTGATAAGGAGTTATCTACCTAAATATTTTAATTTTATGCATCTTGCCATCGCGGACGTAAAATTAAATGAAATATGGATCTTAGCCCAATTAAATTATATTATACATTGGATCTATATGAAGGTTATATAATTTAATGGGAGTATTTGTGAAATACTAATATTTGTAATATATTTAAAACTAAGTTGTTACTTATAATTAATTATATGTTTGCATAATTGTAGATAATGGCTCAAAGTACAAATTTATCACTGCGATCTATCCTTGAGAAGGAAAAACTTCAAGAAAATGGAGCTAACTACATGGATTGGATCCGTAGCCTTAGAATTGTTCTAAAGCATGAGGACAAGCTCTATATTCTTGATGAGCCCGTTCCTGAAGATGAACCTGCTTCTACTGCACCCAAGGATGAGAGAAACGCCTACAAGAAACACAAAAGTGATTCTCGTGAGGTGGGTTGTCTTATGCTTGCGGCCATGTGTCCAGAGCTTCAGAAGACACTTGAACACTTGGAGGCATTTGACCTTGCTGCTTCGTTGAAAGATATGTTCAAGAACAAGCAAGGCAAGAGAGGCTCGACACTATAGCTGCCTTGGTCTCATGCAAGATGAGCGAAGGGCAGGCTGTGGGCCTCATGTTCTTAAGATGAAGGCTTATTTTGAGCATCTAGAGAGACTTGGCCATCCCATTGATGTTGAGTTAGCCACTGATTTTATACTTAATTCATTACCCAAAAGCTATAATCAGTTCGTCATGAACATTAATATGCATGGGATGGATAAGTCCCTGTCTGAGTTACATGGGATGCTTAAGACAGCGGAAAAGAAAATCGGTAAAGAAGTCGCTCCTGTGCTCATAGTGTCAAAGGAAGGAAAATTCTCTAAAGGCAAAGGAAAAGGGGTTCAGACAAAGTTGTCAAACCCAAGATTGGCAAGGCAATTGTTGCCAATGCTAATGTGGCTAAACCTACTTCCCAAAAGGATGCAATCTGTTTCCACTGCAATGAGATTGGTCATTGGAAACGCAATTGCAAGGTTTACAAGGAAGAGTTGAAGAAGAAGAAGGGCAGTGAGACTGCGTCTACTCCAGGTATCTATGTTATAGATATTCTACTTTCTACTTCTAGTTCCTGGGTATTAGATACCGGATGTGGATCTCACATTTGTTTAAATGTGCAGGTACTAAAGAATAGAAGGCTACTTAAAGATGGCGAAGTAGACCTACGCGTGAGAAATGGAGCAAGAGTTGCTGCATTAGCCGTAGGAACATATGATGTCATTTTACCTAGCGGATTAATTCTTGTTTTGAACAATTGTTATTACATTCCGGATTGAAGTAGAAATATTATTTTAGTTTCTTGTTTGGATAATGAAGGTTATAGTTTTCTTATTAAGAATAAGAAGTTTTCTATTTATTTAAATGAGATGCTTTATTTTACTGCATGTTCATTTAGTGGCCTTTATGTTCTTGATGTTGAAAGTGGAAATAATGAGAATATTTATAATGTAAATAAGAAATCCAAACCTAATGATGTAAATCATACTTATTTGTGGCATTGCCGTCTTGGTCATATAAATGAGAAGCGTATCTCAAAACTCCATGGGGACGGACTTTTAGATTCACAGATTTTGAATCATATGAAACTTGTGAGTCTTGTTTACTTGGAAAGATGACAAAGACACCTTTTACTAAGAGTAGTGAAAGGGATAGTGACTTATTGGGACTCATACATACTGATGTGTGTGGACCAATAAGCAGCAGTGCTAGGGGAGGATATCAATACTTCATAACTTTTACTGATGATTTTAGTAGATATGGCTATGTCTACTTAATGAAACATAAAAGTGAGTCTTTGAGATATTTAGAATATTTCAAAATGAAGTACAAAATCAACTTGGCAAAACTATTAAATCACTTTGATCCGATCATGGTGGAGAATATTTAAGCCAGAATTTGACAATCATCTTAAAGATTTTGGAATTGTTTCACAATTAACTCCACCCGAACACCACAATGGAATGGTGTGTCTGAGCGGAGAAATAGGACTTTATTGGATATGGTCCGCTCCATGATGAGTCAAGTTGATCTTCCTTTATCCTTTTGGGGACATGCACTAGAAACTTCCGCTCTTACACTAAATAATGTTCCAACAAAATCTATTCCAAAGACACCATATGAGATGTGGAAAGGAAAGAAGCCTAATCTTTCTTTTATGAAGATTTGGGGTTGTGAGGCATATTCCAAGAGGCTTATCTCTGACAAACTCACACACAAGTCTGATAAATGAAATTTCGTGGGATAAGGAAACTAAAGGATACTATTTTTACAACCGCACGGACAACAAAGTGTTTGTTGCACGAGATGGTGTTTTTTCTAGAGAAAGAGTTTCTCTCTAAAAGAACTAGTGGGAGTAAAATTAGTCTTGAAGAGGTTCAAGAACCCAAAAATTACATGGAACATAATGTTGGATCTGAACAAGTTTTCATAAGGAGTTGTGGAACCTATTCAAAATACTCAACTTCCTCGCAGAACGGTAGGTGTGATCCGAACCTGAGAGATATGGATTTCTCATGACGGAAAATGAAGTGGAAGTCATAGTTGATGACGAAGCTACTTCCTACCAAGAAGCGATGTCCGCTCCTAATTCAGAAAAATGGCTGGAGCCATGGAATCGAAATTATGTCATGTATGATAATTGTTGGGTATGCTTATCTCTTAACCCTCCTAATTATGTTTAGAATTGATTGATACCATCACCTAAGAATATTCTATGGATTTTAGGACCCTATGTAAGAAGTTTTATAACTTTTATCTTAGTCTATTTATAGTATAGGCTTAGAATATAGGACTTGGAGCGAAAAGGAATGAAGATCTAAGCAGACTGTGGTCACTCGCAGGACTTCTCTGCGCATGACACCACTGCGCAGGTCCTCCTGCGCAGCATCCTACCTTGCTCAGATTTCAATACATTCTATCACCTAACTTGGAAAACGCTTAGAAGATGCAAGCTAATTAAAGTACTGAGGTGTGCAGAAACGTCAATTTGCACACTCAACATATCCAACGGTGGAGATGCGCTCAGATGAAGCAATTCAAATAAAGACAGCTGTCAACCTTCTAGAGAAGCTCTTGTATTTGGTCTTCATGCTCAGTCTCCAACGGCTCAAAGATCCCTGCGCACCAATCATATTATGCAGGTCATCAACTTTGATCAGAGCCCCACGGCTATAAGGATACCTGCGCACCCATCATATTGTGCCAGCTCATCGTCCTTGCTCAGAGCACCAACGGCTAGTTTTAAGTTCTCTGCTATAAATAGCCTGCTCATCTTCATTTCCAAGTTGCTAGAGTTTGTGCTTTCATAAGTATCCTTGAAGTTAAGAAGATTGCTGCTAATATTCCCAGATTCAATCAACCTTCAAACCTTCATACCTTCAAACTCCTGCCCAGATCCTAAGCCTTATATCACCGAATTCTTCGTGCTCTTCATCTCATAGATTCATAGAGCCCCAAATTTCTGTCACACACACACCTCTTGAAGCTTCGATCATTTAGATCTTCTTCTTGAGATACACCGTTTAGTCTAGGATTTGCTCTTATAGATTAGATTTTGATTTGAGTTTTGATTCTTTGTAATCTGTAAAATCTCCTCACATCAATATAAATCTCATTAGAAAATCCAAGACTAACCATCTTGGTAGAGGACGTAGATCTTCATCGATCGAACCCCTCCAAATAGTTTGTTCTCTATTCTTACTGCTTATTTCCTGCTTACTTTATATCTTAAAAGCTGCTTTGTTTGATCTTATCAGATTGCTATCTGCTACTGTTTGTTACTGCTTATTGCCTTAGAACTTTTTTAACCAACTCTTTAGCCAAAACTTAGCGCGTGCGTTTTTACCTTCTGCGCAGTATACCCTGCGCAGTAGCTGCTTAAATTTCCGTTGTGCATTTCACACCTCTCACTGCGCGCTATACTTAGCTTATTTGAGAACTGTGCGCATAAGCCATTGATTTGCAAAAGGGTTTGAAAAGAATTTTAAAATGCTATTCACCCCCTCTAGCATTTTTCATACCATTGTTGCCCCTTTGGGACCAACAAGTGGTATCAGAGCAAACACCTTCATAAAAACTTGTTCTATTTTTCAAAGCTTAACAGCTTGGGTGCCGATTCAAGATGGCTCAAAATCTTGGGCAATGGCTAACTATTCACATGTTCCAGTTCTGAATGAAGATCACTTCGAAATCTGGAAGCACTGCATGCTCAC
>JAOWBW010002166.1:53241-116794 GCA_026119855.1 Campanula takesimana
AGGGATGGACTGAGAGCTTGGAGAAGACGTCGTCGGTGTCGGTGTCGGGGCGGAGGCGCCATTGTTGTTGATTGTGAGTAAGCCGGAATTTGAAACGCCCTCCTCAACGTCGTCTTCTTCGCCACAAAAATTGGTAGATCTGGGTTCTAGTGGCTTCTCTTTCTCCTCTCTCTCTCCCCACACTCCGTCTCTCTTCTCTCTCTCTCTTGTTTGAGTCTATTTTTTTAAATCTGTTCTTGTGTGTGTGTGTGTGTAGATCTGGGTTTTGCTGATTTTTGTTTGTAAATCGGATTCGCCACAACAATTGGTGTGGTGATGGATGGTGGTTTGTGGTGGTGGTGGATGGATATGGTTGTCGTGGTGGTGGTTAATGGTGATGGTTCAAATGTAATTGTTGAAATATGACGGACTGATTTGAGAATAAAATAGGTTAAGTGACTGATTTGAGAATAAAAAAGTTAAGGGATTGATTTGAGAATAAAAAAGTTAAGGGACTGATTTGAGAATACAAAAAGTTAAGGACTGAATTGAGATACAAAAAGTTAAGGGACTGAATTGAGAATAAAAAAAGTTAAGGGACTGATTTAAAAACAAGAAAATAAAAAACTGATTAAATTGATTTACATTATAATTTATTCTTAATAAAAATATTTAGAATAAATTATATATTTAAAAAACTAAAAATATATACATAATTTTTTAAATATAAAATGTCAATTTAGCGACGGATATATTTGTCGCTAAATCCGTCGTTAATTTGGTCGTTTTGAAGGAAATTTGGCCGGTTTTTTTAACATTAGCGACGGAATTTTTTTAGCTCTCCGACGGAATAATCCGTCGTTACTTTAACGACGGCCCAAAAATCTGTCGTAGCGACAAGGGTTTTAACGACAGATTTTTTCCGTCGGTAATCCGTTTAGCGACGGATTTTTAGCTTTTAGCGACGGATATTTCCGTCGCTAAAACGTGATTTTCTTGTAGTGGCGATCGATCCTTGAGAAGGATAAGCTCGAAGAGAATGGTACCAACTTTATGGATTGGATCCGTAGCATAAGAATTGTTCTTAGGCAAGATGATAAGTTGTACATTCTCGATGAGCCTCTCCCCGCTGAACCACCGCCTACTGCCCCTAGGGTAGAAAGAGACAATTACAAGAAACATCGTAATGATTCTAGATATGTAAGTTGTCTCATGCTTGCTGCTATGTGTTCAAAACTCCAACAAAGTTTGGAACATTTGGAAGCCTATGAGATAGGCGTGGAGTTGAGAACCATGTTTCAAGAGCAAGCTAGGCAAAAGAGGTACAAGACCATTGTTGCATTCACTACTAGTAAAATGAATGAAGGGCAACAAGTGAGTCCTCACTTTCTTAAAATGAAAGGTTATGTAGAGCACCTTGAGAAACTTGGCTATCCAATCCCATTGGAGCTAGCCACGGATCTCATTCTTAATTCATTGCCTAAAAGTTATAATCAGTTTGTAATGAATTATAACATGCATGGAATGGATAAGAATCTCTCTGAGTTGCATGGGATGCTCAAAACTGCAGAGATGAAAATTGTGGAGAAAGGTTCTCCCGTTCTCTTGGTTCATGATGAAGAAGGCTAATGCCAAAGGAAAGGGTAAAAAGTTATCAAACCAAAATAAGCAAGGCAAAGGTTGCCTAGGCTTCTGAGGCCAAAACCCGATTCACAAAAGGATGCAATCTGTTTCCATTGTCAAGAAATTGGTCATTGGAAACGTAATTGCAAGCTTTCTTGAAGAGCAAAAGAAGAAGAAGAGCAGCAAGGCTGCGTCGACTTCAGGTATCTATATGATAGATATTCTCCTTTCTACCACTGATTCTTGGTATTGGATACCGATGTGGTTCTCACATTTGTCTAAATGTGCAGGTACTAAAGAATAGGAGACTGCTAAAGAAGGTGAAGTAGATCTACGTGTGGGAAATGGAGCAAGAGTTGCTGCATTAGCCGTAGGGACTTATGAAGTCACTTTACCTTCCGGATTAATTCTTGTTTTGAACAATTGTTATTATGTTTCGGATTTAAGCAGAAATATTATTTCAATTTCTGTTTGGATAATGAAGGTTTTAAGTTTCTTATTGAGAATAAGAAATTTTCTATTTATTTAAATGATGTGCTTTATGGTATTGCTAATTCATTTAATGGCCTTTAATCTTGGATGTCAAGAAGAAAATAATGTCTATCATGTAAATAAGAAATCTAAACCTAATGATGTAAATCAGACTTATTTGTGGCATTGCCGTCTCGGTCATATTAATGAGAAGCGTATCTTAAAGCTCCATGGGGACGGACTTTTAGGTTCATGTGACCTCGATTCATATGATACCTGTGAGTCGTGTATTCTTGGAAAAATGACTAAGACACCTTTTACCAAGCTAGGTGAAAGGGCAAGTGACTTATTGGGGTTGATACATTTCGATGTATGCGGACCATTAAGTAGCAATGCTAGGGGAGGATTTCATACTTCATAACCTACACTGATGATTTAGTAGATTTGGGTATATTTACCTAATGAAAGATAAGAGTGAAGCATTTGAGATATTTAGAATATTTCAAATGAAGTAGAAAAACAACTTGGCAAAGTATCAAGGCACTTCGATCAGATCGTGGTGGAGAATACTTGAGTCAAGAATTTGATGATCATCTAAAGAATTGTGGAATAGTTTCACAATTGACTCCACCCGGAACACCACAATGGAATGGTGTGTCTGAGAGGAGAAATCGGACTTTGTTAGACATGGTTCGATCAATGATGAGTCAAGTTGATCTTCCAATATCCTTTTGGGGTTACGCCCTAGAAACCGCTGCTTTCACACTAAATCAAGTTCCAAATAAATCGGTTCCAAAGACTCCATATGAGATGTGGAGTGGAAAGAAACCTAGTTTGTCTTTCATGAGGATTTGGTTGCGAAGTTTATGTCAAGAGACTTATCTCCGACAAACAAGCACACAAATCTGATAAATGTATTTTCGTGGGATATCCTAAGGAAACTAAAGGATATACTTTTACAACCGAAAGGACAACAAAGTGTTTGTTGCACGAACTGGTGTCTTTCTAGAGGAACAGTTTCTCTCTAAAGAAATCAGTGGGAGTAAAATAGATCTTGAAGAAATTCGAGACCCAGAAAATAACATTGAACCAATAGTGGAACGGGAACAAGAACCACAAGGAGTTGTGGAACCTGTTCAAGATACACAAGTAACTCGCAAATCTAGTAGGGTACGATCCGAGCCCGAGAGATATGGATTTCTCGTAACGGATAGTAATGAGGTAGAAATCATTGAGAATGATGAACCGTCAACCTACCAAGAGGCGATGTCTTCTCCTGATTCGGATAAGTGGCTTGAGCCATGGAATCCGAATTACAATCCATGCAAGACAATCAAGTTTGGAATTTGATTGATGCGCCCGAAGGTGTAAAAACCATAGGATGTAAATGGGTCTTCAAGAAGAAGACTGACATGGATGGGAAGGTGCATACTTACAAAGCTAGGCTTGTATCGAAGGTTATAGGCAACTTCATGGTATTGACTATGATGAGACTTTTTCACCCGTAGCAATGATCAAGTCTATAAGAATTTTGCTTGCCATTGCCGCATATCATGACTATGAAATATGGAAAATGGACGTCAAAACCGCTTTCCTGAATGGAAAACTCCAAGAGGATGTGTATATGACACAACCAGAAGGTTTTGAACAAGATTCTAAGGTATGCAAATTGCAGAGATCCATCTATGGATTGAAGCAAGCTTCTAGGAGTTGGAATCTCCGTTTTGATGAATCGTCAAAGAGTTTGGTTTCATCAAGAACGAAGATGATCCTTGTGTATACAAGAAGATTAGTGGGAGCATAGTGCTATTCCTTGTTTTATACGTGGATGACATATTGCTCATTGGAAACGACATTCCTACACTTCAGTCTGTGAAGACTTGGTTAGGAAAGTGTTTTGCAATGAAAGATATGGGTGAAGCCGCATATATTCTTGGCATTAAGATCTATAGAGATAGATCAAGGAGGCTACTTGGTTTAAGCCAAAGTACATACATTGACAAGGTCATTAGAAGATTCCGTATGGAAAATTCTAAGAGAGGCACCTTGCCCGTGTTACATGGAGTTTCTCTAAGCAAGACTCAATGTCCTAAGACAAACGATGAGCGTGAGGAAATGAATGATGTTCCATATGCTTCGGCAATTGGGTCCATCATGTGCCATGATTTGTACTAGGCCGGATGTATCTTATGCCTTGAGCATGACAAGTAGATACCAATCCGACCCTGACGAAAATCACTGGATAGCTGTAAAAGCGATTCTTAAGTACTTGAGAAGAACTAAAGACTCGTTTCGTCTTTGGAGGAATGGAAGATGATCTCGTTGTAAATGCTTACACGGATGCAAGCTTCCAAACCGACAAAGATGATAGCCGATCGCAATCGGGTTTTGTGTTTATGTTAAATGGTGGAGCTGTAAGCTGGAAGAGTTCCAAGCAAAGTACAACCGCTGATTCTACAACAGAAGCTGAGTATATTGCTGCATCGGATGCTGCAAAGGAAGCTGTTTGGATTAAGAAGTTCATAACTGAACTTGAAGTGGTTCCTAGTATTGCTAATCCAATAGACCTTTATTGCGACAATAATGGTGCTATTGCTCAAGCAAAGGAACCAAGAGCACATCAGAAATCCAAACACATACTTAGGCGTTTTCATATCATTCGAGAGATCGTTGATAGGGGAGACGTAAATATATGCAGAGTACCTACTGATGACAATGTTGCGGACCCGCTAACAAAGGGACTCCCACAAGCTAAACATGATGGTCATGTTAGGTCCATGGGTATTAGATACATGGGAGACTGGGCCTAGGGCAAGTGGGAGATTGTTGGTAGTTGTGCCCTAGGCACGTTTAATAAACGTTGTAATTGTTATCATTTTATTTCATATCAATAAAGAAATGTTTTGATTATTATTATTGTTCATGTTTACTTATAATAATCTCTGTCCCTAGTACTTGTTAAGCACTAGTATATAAGGCTAAATGATCATGGGATGATCATGTTAGATTTATGGGTACTTGTTTGGAACAAGGTACTGGACATGACCCGTTGTATGAGATCTATGTCATGGTCTATGTCAAACATATATCTCATATTATTTATGTCATTTGAATCCTAGACATGATGTTATTATAGTCTTCCACTTGATGAACATTATGTTTGACATATTCAAACGCTACCTTTAACCGGGAAGTTATAAAGGGTATGATTGGCATAATCGGATTCACGTAGGGAAGAATAATAAGCTAAATGAATTTTTCCCTCTTCGGAGAGATGTCAAGCTTGGGCTCTCGTAGGAATGGTGTTGATGAAATGTTCGGCCCGGACTCAAATGAATTGATTGGATCAATGGCATTTGGATTATCAACATATTCGGAATCGAGAAAGTATTGAACAAAACAAGTTGACTGTTTGACCATGACTTGTGTTCAATGACGTCGAGGACAAAGGGATTATGACATATTCTAAAGGAATGCGAACTTGTATCTAGTTATACTATTTGGGTAGGTATGACGGTTTGCTAGAACCTAATCATATCTTATGGTTTCATGTTTGAACCCATTGCCAACTTAGTATAATCCTAGAGGGTCACACACAATAGAACGAATATTTAAAAGGACTAAATTGAAATGTTGGAAATTTTGGACAATCTGGGGAAGTGGGCGACCGCACAGTGTGGACAGGGCGGCCGTACACTTAGCTCAGATTTGTACCAGTTTGTTTCAGATAAATGTGCGACCGCACAGTGTATTCTGGGCGGCCGCACAGTACTGTCGGCTGGCACTTTCCTAATTCGATTTGAAATGTCTTTTGACACAAGGTTCCTATTTAGAATAGGTCTTGCTTGTGTATAAAAGGATGATTTCGGCCAGAACTTCAGTGATAGCCTTTTGTGAGTCTCCAAAGAGTTTGAGAGAGGTTTTACTTTGTTCTAAGACATCCTTGGTCAAAGAGCAAAATAATACACAAGAGAAAAAATTCCATATAGTTCAAATTCATTGTGAAAACGTGTTTCACAATTTGGTCTTGCAACCAAGATCAAAGAAGTTCCTTTGATATTCGTTCGAAGTGTGGATACCGCTAGAGGGTGAAAATCATCATCTTCAAAGTTCGTGTTCAAAGCTTTGTGATCGTGATCAAGTCTTCAAATCTCCACCAAAGACCAAGAGAAAATTTAATAGCCATCAAGGGTTAGTCTTATCCTATATTCATGTTATTGTATTTGATTTAATCATATGAACGGATCTATGGGCTTTGGGTTTCAAAATTTTAAATGCTAGATTCCGCTGCGCATGTTATTACGAAACCCAACAGTGCTAAACCTCAAATCGGTACCCAAAGCCTTCTGTAACGCTTGCCAAAATCGGGATGTAAACATGGGATCTCTGTCTGACACAATACTAACTGGGACACCATGCAATCTGACAATCTCGTGAATATACAAATTCGCAAGTTTCTCCATCGAATAGGAAATGTCAATGGGTAAAAAATGAGAAGATGTAGTCAACCTGTCCACGATCACCCAAACTGCATTGAACCTCCTTCGAGTCCTGGGTAGTCAGGTTACAAAATCCATCGTAATGTGTTCCCACTTCTACTCGGGTATCTCAAGAGGCTGAAGTAGACCTGCGGCCTCTGATGCTCTGCTTTAACTTGTTGACAGGTCAAACACTTCGATACATAATCTGCAATTTCCCTCTTCATGTTAATCCACCAAAATTGTTGTTTCAAATCCTGATACATCTTCGTACTCCCGGGATGAATGGTATACCGGGATTTGTGACCCTCATCAAGAGCTCGTTGTTTAATCCCACCGATAACCGGCACACACAATCTGCCACGGTAAGTCAACACTCCTTCGGAGTCAAGCTGGAAGTCCACATACTGTCTATCCCGAGCATTATCCACAATCTTCTTCAACTCCGGGTCCTCCTTCTGAGTATCCTTTATTTGTTGAATTAGGGTCGGAGATACCCTAATATTCGCAAAAATCGCCCCACGTCTCGATTCGCGAGGACACCAATCTCGAACATCCTCTAGCAATTTCCATTCATGAATCATCATTGATGCCACATAAGACTTTCGACTGATCGCATCGGCTACTACATTTGCTTTGCCCGGATGTACGAAATAGTGCAATCATAATCTTTTAAAAGCTCCATCCACCTACGCTGACGGTTATTCAATTCCTTTTGAGAGAAGAGGTATTTCAAACTCTTGTGATCGGTAAAAATCTCAAACTTCGCTCCATATAGGTAATGCTTCCACTTGTGCAACGCAAATACTATCGCAGCCAATTCCATATCATGGGTAGAGTAATTCTGTTCACTAGGGGTTAAATTCCTCGAAGCATAAGCAATTACTTTCCCATTCTGCATCAAAACACAACCCAAACCATCTTTCGAAGCTTTACTGTAAATTACTAAATCGTCATTTCCATTTGGTAACGCAAGAATAGGAGCCGTAGTTAATCTCTTCTTTAATTCATCAAAGCTACTTTGACATTTTTCACTCCACACAAACGGTACATCTTTCCGGGTCAACTGAGTCATCGGAGTAGCATCTCGAAAACCCTTCTATAACCTTCTATAATACCCGGCTAAACCCAGAAAACTTCTGATCTCGGTCACTGACTCGGGTCTCTTCCAATCCACTATGGCCTCTATCTTTGAAGGATCCACCGAAATCCCATATTTTGAAATAACATGACCCAGAAATGAAACCTTCCGAGCCAAAAAAATTCGCATTTACTAAACTTCGCAAACAACTGCTCCCTCGCAAGAACGGATAAAACTGTCCTCAAGTGTTGCTCGTGCTCCTTTCGAGATTTAGAGTAGACAAGAATGTCGTCGATAAAGACCACCACGAACGAATCAAGATAAAGATGGAAAACCCGGTTCATTAAATCCATAAACACGGCAGGCGCGTTAATCAACCCAAACGGCATAACCAAGAATTCATAATGACCATAACGAGTGCGAAAGGCAGTCTTCGGATATCCTCCGTCGAATCTTCAACTGATGGTACCCACATCCTCAAATCAAGTTTAGAAAACACTAAGGACCCTTGAAGCTGATCAAATAAATCATCAATGTGAGGTAGGGGATATTTGTTCTTCACTGTAACCTGATTCAACTTTCGGTAATCGATACACAATCTCAAAGAACCATCTTTCTTCCGCAAAAACAAAACCGGCGCTCCCCACGGGGAAACACTAGGGCGGATAAACCCTCGATCAAGCAACTCTTGCAACTGAACCTTTAATTCCTTCAACTATGCGGGAGCCAACCTATACGGTGCCTTTGAAATCGGAGCCGTACCCGGCAAAAGATCTATACAAAATTCTATCTCACGATCTGGAGGCATATCATATTCAGAAGAGAAAACATCGGGAAATTCTCTAACTACTCGAACACTCTCCAAACTAGGGGATTCTTTCCTAGTATCAAGCACACTAGCCAAGTACCCCTCACAACCACGGTGCAACAATCTCCTAGCTTTCACATAAGAAATGATACGAATATTCCTACCCAAAGGCATAGCCTCAAAAACAAATTTAGGCACATCGGGGATAGAGAAATTAACAACCTTCCTACGACAATCGACTGAAGCATGATATTTGCTCAGCCAATCCATACCCAAAATAACATCAAAGTCCTGAATCGGAAGGACTACCAAGTCCGCACACAAGACACGACCACATATAAGCACATCACAAGCACGAAATACTCTATCGGTCACCAAACACTCTCCCATAGGAGTTGACACCTCTAGCACATACGGAAAAGACTCAGATGCAGCATTTAGTAAAGAAGCAAATTGCACAGAAATGTAAGAATGAGATGATCCTGGATCTACTAACGTACGTGCGCTCACATTAAACACGGAACAATACCTCCAACAACGGATGGATTATCGGTAGCTTGTTGTTGATTCATGGCAAATACCCTTCCTTGGACCTTGGGCTTCCCCGTAGCATCCCTTTTCTGACCTTGTGGATCCCTAGCTCCTACCCCAGTCGGTTGACCCTTGCCTCTAGTACAATCCCTTGCAAAATGCCCATTTGACCACAATTGGTACACCTTCCCTGTTTCTTCCAACACCGGTCCTCTGAATGACTTTCCTTTTGGCAATAGGAACAAAGTCTCCTAATTTGGTTCCCTTAGTTCCCGGAAGTAGTACCCGCGTTCCTTGTGATTGGTTGCCCTCGGGACTGAGATCGTCCCCCAAAGTTACCTCGGTTATCAATCCTTGGTTGTGACTTGCTCTGCGCTCCTTGCTTACTCGGGTTAGCTACCTCGGTCTTCCTCTTATGTTCCCCAATATCTTGCTCTATAAGATAGGCATGGTCTACCGCATCCTGAAATGTCACAATCCTCTGGGCTATAAGCTGAGTACGGATAGAAGTCTTCAAACCCCGGATGAATCTCATAGCTTTCTGTTCTTCGGTCCTCACAAGATAGTCACAATACCGGGCTAATTCTGTGAACTTAGCCGAGTACTGAGCTATAGACAACAAACCTTGCTCCAAGTTGAGTAGCTCGATCTCCTTTCAGTTCTGGTCCACTACCGGGATAAAATGCTCTTTGAACTTCCGCACAAACAATTCCCATGCATACACTGTATGGGTATCATCCCAACTCGCCTTAACTCCTTTCCACCAATGCTCGGCGGCACCCACAAGCTTATAAGCCGCAAACCGGACCCTATCCTCGTCCGTGCACCCAAACACATCATAAATTTTCTCCATAGACTCAATCCATAGTTCGGCCTTCTTCACATCGGGCTCACCGTCAAACTCCCTTGGTTTTAAATTTCAGAAATTGCTCCAACCCATAACGTGGAGGAGCCACATGATCCTTTCTTGGCCCTTGGTCATGAATTGCCTTCATGGCCGCCTCAAACATGCCTTGGAACATAGCACAGTTCTCTTCCCGAAGATCATTCTGATTCTGAGCCCCACTAGAACCTTCACCCGTTCTTCTTCTAGCCATTGAGAACAATTACCTGCATAAAACATCAACCGTTACTCACTCCGAACACAACTACCCTCCTAGGTCATACTAGTCCACCTAGACTTATACTTAGAGCCAAACCATAGCTCTGATACCAACTGTCGCGACCCCGACCCCACGGGCCCGGAGTACGCGAGCTGGACGTCGACTTAAACAATAAACTCTAAAGCAATGAAGATAAAAAATTTCCTTTTATACCAAAAGATGATAACATGAAGTTTTGAAATCCCACTAGAACAACAAAATATAAACTAGTGTGAGCTCCATAAGCTTACACCCAAAATAATAAAATATACAAATTCTAATGACGTCAAGTTTGGTACAACTATTCCCAAAAAGGTTACACATTTATGTAATGTAAACCCACCAATAATAACTTGCCCCAAAAGCTCAACCCTCGCGACGTCCTCCTCGTGATCAGCGAGTCTAATCCTTTCCTCCTGGGGGGGGGTTAAGGAAAAACAAAGATAAAAGAAAAGGGGGTGAGATAAATCTCAATAAGTTACTAATGCAACTACATGACATGCTATGATGCAATAAGCAATAAACAATAATAAATATCACTTAGCACATAGCATTTATCAACTAACAGGTAGCAGCGGAAATAAACAATTAATAAAGGATATTAGCCAAGGTTTCCCAATTGATATAACCAAATAAAGGTCGCTGCACAGCTTCAATAATCAACAATCAACATCTTCATAGTAGCATGAAAGCTTGAAGAGAAAACCCCCGGTACCGGAACCAATAACAATAAGGGGACATTGACACACAGTCAAAGCCCAAAAACCAATAGCTAAAGTGCTCACAAAGGGGCTAGCTCATCTCACATCCAAGGCCAATCTGGAGGAGGGAAATAATGGGGCAAAACAATGGTCAACATCATAATGGACTTGGCTGTGCCATCATAACGTTTCACATCGCCCGAAACACACACAAATACCAGGTGGACTTTCAAGTAAAGGCTAAGTAATAAAATACTAGCACGATAAACAACTAATGATTCCAAAGTAGGGAACCATTCCAAATAAATTACCACAAAGGTAAACCAATCCAAACAACACATCAAGGATGGACCACATTCCCTAAATGATACTTAATCAAATTCCATAACATATTTGTTCACAAAAGAACCAATTCCAATTAATAAAGTGTTCCACGATGTTAACTTATGTTAATTTGAATAAATAAACTTAAACTAGGTAGCCACGGAGCCTTAAACAAGCAAAAGGCAAAAATTTGGAATAGGCGGGCGGGCGGGCACACGCATAGGGGCGGGTGGGCGCTTATTTGTCCAGAAGGTTTGGTCGTAGAAAAAGGGCAGGCGGGCGGGCGCCTAGCTCAGCGCGGGCAGGCGCCTGGTCGCCGGGCTGGGAAGGATTTCAGCTGGGTTCTTCCATTTTTTCCATACCATTTCACAAATTCTCAAAATCAACTCTTTTAACAAGTTCCATAATGAACCAAAACAACAACTAAGCTTATAGGGGATATAAACAACATCATCCAACAACTTAAACCAAGATTAAATCTCCACATTCCCAAAACACCATTTTTAACCAAAACACAAATAACTCTCAAATAAATTCCAAACTCAACCAAACATCAAATTTAGCACCTTAAGCATTATATGAACATGATATGAACACTTTAGCATAAAAATGGGGGAAAAACAACTTACCCGGATTTTCTCAAAGGTGACGGAATTCAAATATTTTTGACTCCACACGATCCTATCGACGATCTAAACATATTTCATAAAATGAGAAATGCGAAATAATGGGAGGAAGATAGGTAGAATGAAGAGAGAAGGGAGAGAAGAATTCTTACCTTCTTGGAGAGAGAGAGAAAGTTTGCTGGGAGAGAGGGAGAGGTGAGGGAGAAAGAGAGGGACTATGGAGAAGATGATTATTTTCAAACTTACACTTAGACCCCTCCCCTACTACTACCCTTTACAAATAAACTCCCCACTACCAATTAAGACTCAACACTTCTACACTAGCACAATTGACCCAACTAAAATGCTATACATGAATTATTATAACACATAAAATGCACACATAAATTATTAATTAAATAATAATTTAAGCAATTAAATAAGAAATAAAAAAATAATTAGATATTTGCTATTAGAAAATAGAGACGGGTTTTCGGGTCGTGACATCTCTCCTTTTGCTGTTCATAAGCGACGGTTGCTGATTAGAGATTTGACTGAAGAGGGTTGGAGGAGATTCTTTGCTTCTCGTCTTACAGCTGACATTGAGTGGTACCCTTGGGGTCTTCGCCCTTTTGTGGAATGGTCCTTCGGTTTTCAGCATGTGGTCTTACCCGGGTTGAGAGATTCTTCGTTTTACCAACCCGAACGGGTTTTGAGACAGTTCGGTCGTCAGCAAATAATTCCTTTTTCGAGGAACGGGATGCTTCGTCCAGTATCTTACATGGGTTCGGACTTCTCGAGTGAGCTTCAGTCGGCTTGGGGAGATGATCGTAACTGGTGGGCTTCCGCTCCTTTGCATCAGGGTAGTATCTTTCTTCCCGAGAGTTACTTGGATCACTTGCTTGGTACCGTCTACCGCGGCATTACTTGGGTTGATGCTCTTCGAGCTGAATTGCTAGGGAAGGACTTTGAGCCTAGCAGTGCTTTGAGGTACAAGGAGGCTGCTGCTGATGTGAACAACATTCTGACCGACCCTTTCGGTACCCCTTTGGATGACTTTTATGCCCGGAGGCGCTCTGTTGTGCAGAAGGTTTCGGTCCGTATCAGTGTTCATAGACGTTCCAAGAAGAGTAGGATTGATGGTCGTTCGGGTGGTCCTTCAAGGGCCAAGAGAAAATTAGATTTTTCCTAGTACCCCCAAGAGATTGCAAGTAAAATAGACCACTTGTTTTAGGATTTTAATGTTTTTATGTCTTTTAGTAGCTCAACAAATTCTTATAATGATCAAAGTAATTCAAGAAATGAATAAGAATTGCATCTCGTTAATTTGGAATGATTTGGGTATTTGTTTATATTTTAGACCGCACCCGAAGGTTGCCTACGTTCCTCCAGTGTAGAGGCTCAGGTCTCCGTAGTTCAAACAAACGAAGACCATTTTTTTTTTGTGCACCCTATTTTTTTCCTAGACCGCCCTTTCGGATTTTCAATCTAGCGGGCTTCTTTTTTTTTTTGCACGTGCTCTAATTTTTGCCTAGGCCGCCCTTGCGGGTTTTCAACCTAGCGAGCCTTTTTTTATGGTCTTCATGTATTAAGCGTAGAATCTCTTCAATTTGTCGAGGTTGACTTCTTTGGCAGCTGGTCTCCGTCTAAATCCGCGAGTCGGACTGCACCGCCGCTTAGTATCTTCTTGACCACGTACGGACTGATCCATCGGGTCCCCATTTTCCAAGGGGGTTCATGGCATTAGGAGGGTGTTCTCTTAGGACCAAATCTCCCGCATTGATGTTTCGATGCTTCACCTTTTTGTTGAAATCCCTTGCCATTCTTTGTTGATAGGCTCTCGTATGTTCGAGTGCCCTTAGCCTTTTCTCGTCGAGTAGAGCTAGCTGTTCATATCGACTTTGCATCCAATCGATTTCATTGACTTGGTTCTCGAGGAGGACCCGTAGGGATGGAACTTCGAGATCTATTGGGAGTACATCTTCGGAACCATACACCAATGCATGAGGAGTTTTTCCAGTTGCTGTCCGTATAGACGTGCGTTAGCCCCACAATGCTAGAGGTAGCTTTTCGGGCCAATCCTTTCCGGTGGAGGCCATTTTCTTCACAATGGTCTCGATTGTCTTATTAGCTGCTTCGACCGCGCCGTTTGCTTGAGGGCGGTATGGAGATGACTTGTGCTTGGTAATCTTGTATTCTACCAGGAGCGCGTCCATCTCTTTCTCAAAGTGAGAACCGTTGTCTGAGATGATTTCATGAGGAACGCCGTACCGGCACATGATGTGGGTCTTCATGAATTCGGCCACTTTCTTGGCGTTGAGAACCCGGTAATCCTGTGCTTCGACCCATGTTGTAAAATAGTCCACGGCTACTAGGACGAAAGATTGTCCGTTGCTGCCAGTAGGGTGAACTTTGCCGATGATGTCTATGCCCCCAACAAGAGAAAGGCCATGGCGTGGTCATGTTGTAAAACTGTGAGGCGGAGCGTGCTGTAGGTTGGCATGGAATTGGCATTTGGCACACCTTTTGACTTTCTCGATGCAGTCTCTTTCCATGGTACTCTAATAATAACCCATGCGGAGTATCTTCTTGGTCAACATAAACCCATTCATGTGGGGCCCACATTCACCTTCGTGGATCTCATGCATTATTTCTTGAGCTCCGGTCTCATTTGCGCATAGGAGATTGATCCCTTCATGGTGCCTTTTATAGACTCGATCTCCGATTAGTACATATCAAGAGGCTAGTCTTTGCAATGCCATCTGGGACTTCTTATTGCTATCCTCGGGATATGTGCCATTCTTGAGAAAATTCATGATATCTGAATACCACAGGGAGCTTGCCTGGACCTCGTTGACCTCGATACTCATGCAGTATGCCGGACTGTTTCTTCGGGAAATTTTAAAGGGCTTCACCATTTTACCCTCGGGCATTTCGACCAGTGAAGCGATGGTGGCTAGTGCATCAGCAAAATGGTTCTTATCGCTTGGTAGGTAGTTGAAGGGGATTTCTTGAAACTGTTCAACCAACTCCTCGAGATGTTGACTATACCGTTGCAGAGTCGAGTCTTGAATCTTCCACTTTCTAGATGTCTGATTGATGATGAGTAAGGAATCACCAAATACCTCTAAGCTCGTGACATTTCTCTCGAGGGCCGCTTCGAGCCCCGCTATGCATGCTTCGTACTCGGCGATGTTGTTGGTGGCTTCAAATTCGAGGCGGATAGCGATTGGAGTATACATGTTCTTTGGATTGACAAGTAACATCCCTATGTCATATCCATGCTTATTGGCCGCGCCATCGAAAAAAATTTGCAACTTATCTTCCTCTGTTGTAGCGCAAATTAAATGCTCGTCGGGGAACTGTACGTCTTCCCCCTTCACTTCGTCACACGGAAATTCAGCAAGCTGATCCCTGAACACTTTCCCCCTGATGAATTTGAGTGTGACGTAAGTGATATCGTAGCCGGCGAGCATGAAATACCATTTGGCTATTCTTGTTGACATGAAAAGTTTCTCGATGATGTAGCGGAGCGGGTCCACTTTTGCTACCAACCTTATTAGGAAGGCCTCCATGTAGTGCTTGAGTTTTTGGGTAACCCAAACCAATGCCGCACAAGACTTTTCTAAGACAGAGTAGTTCTTCTCAGCTCCTTGAAACCGGCGGCTGAAAAAGTAGATAGCATTTTCTTTTGTGGAGTCTCGCTGTTCTTGTGCTAACATAGCCCCTAGAGCTTCATCATTGACAGTGAGATAGAGCAAGAGAGGCTTCTCCTTGTGCGGTGGAACCAAAACTGGAGGGCATGTCAAGTAATGCTTCACTTGGTCAAAGGCTTCTTGGCAAGCATCGGTCCATTCTAGAGCCATATTCTTCTTGAGCAGCTTAAAAATCGGTTCACACATGGAAGTGAGTTGGTGCACAAACCGACTGATGTATTGAAGTCTGCCCATGAAACCTTTGATTTCTGTCTGCGTCTTTGGAGGAGGCATGTCAATGATTGCCTTGATCATGGAGGGATCGGCTTCAATTCCCCTCTCAGTGACCATATAACCGAGAACCTTTCCTCGGATGACCCCAAAAGTGCACTTTACGGGGTTGAGTCTTATGTTGTGTTGTCGGAGTCGTTCAAAGAACTTGCGAAGATCGATCAAATGTTGACCGTTGGTTCCCTTCGAATGGATGATCATGTCGTCTACATAGACCTCAATCTCTTTATGAATCATGTCATGGAATAGATCCGTAACAGCCCTTTGGTACGTAGCCCCAGTGTTCCTTAGCCCGAACGGCATGACCGTGTAGCAGAAAGTGCCCCATGGTGTTGTGAAAGTTGTCTTGTGTTGGTCCTACTCGGACATGAGAATCTGATTGTAACCGGCAAAACAGTCCACAAACGAGCGGACTTCATAGTTGGCAGTCGAATCGACGAGCATGTCGATGTTTGGTAGCGGAAAATCATCTTTCGGGGAAGCTTTGTTCAAATCCCGGAACTCCACACAAACTCGAACCTTGCCGTTTGCCTTTCTAACTGTCACAATGTTGGCTAACCAAGTCGGATACTCAATGACTTTGATGAAACCCACACTGAGGAGCTTTTAAATCTCTTCTTTGACTTGTAGGGACCATTCTGGCTTGATCTTTCTGAGTTTCTGCTTTACTGGCTTGGCATCCTCTCTGATCGGAATTCTGTGCTCTGCGACCTTTCTGTCCAAACTCGGCATGTCTTTGTATGACCATGCGAATACATCCACAAATTCTTTGAGCAATGTAGTCAATCTGTCTCTGTCTTCCCCTTAAAGAAGCTGCCTATCTTCGTTTCTTTCGGCTCTTCGTCGGTACCCAGATTAACAACATGCAATTCCTCATCAGCCCCTGGACTATTTTCACCACGACAACGAACCTGTTGAGCTAGTTCATTTAGGTATGTTATGTTTTTGTGGTCTATTTCATCATAATTTGAATCATTATTAACTTGTTCATTAAGTTTGTTATTAGTTAACTCATCATTTATGATGTTTGCAATCTCGGGGTACTCAAAAATATCGAATTTTTCATTGGCAAAGAAAGGAAACACACGCTCGGCTATGGCCTCCATATCCTCTTGGGTGAGGGTATTAGAAACACTCTCGGACTCGAAAGTAAGTGTGAGCCGCTCTTCCTTTGTTGCTGTGCGGGGTGTGCAACCCATTTCTTGGACTAAAAATTCCTCGGATACCATGGGCCCCTTCGTAGAATACCAGTTGTTGATTGGCTCGGAGTTTGGTAGGATCTCGCTGATAGATGGACTCTCTATTTCTGTGTTGTCAGACATGGCGTTGACTTGACAATCGTCCATGATGGCAAATTCTTCGAACATGGAGGCTAGATCGGATAGTTCTTCCCCCACAGTAATCTCTACCTCGGATTCCATAGTCACTTTCTTGCCCCACCACTCTCGGGGTGACATCGGAATAGGCTCCCTTTCTCGTGTCGGGATTTCGCAATCAGTGAAGATCTCAAGGCCGGGCTTTCTGACGCCCTTGTCGTTAACCCATGGCTCGGGAAAGATCATGTATGGAACATATTCCCCTTGGTGAACAAAATAACCATTCAGTGTGTTGCGGTAGGGCCTCAAGTTGGGGATTTCATATTGTCGACCTTCTTTGCGAGCTCGGGTCTTTTGATTCTTGACTGCTTGCTCGTATTTTAAGTTATCCTCGGTAGGCTCGTATCGCAAACCAAACTTGTTTCTGACAAAAGGAACCTCTACGGGGTGCAATATCCCTTGTTGATGCTTCCCTAGGCCTAGACCGAGAAAGTGATTCATGTTCCTCATCATACGGAGGATTTTAGGATTACCGAGGGTCCATTACCCATTTCCCCTTTCTTTGTCAATGGCGTTGACACCGGAGAGAGTGGAATCTTCTATCCCGTGTTGAACTTGGTGAACGGGTTGTCCCCCATTTCTGTGGATGGTGACATTCTCGGCCATGATGGTGACTATCTCATCCCCATTTCTGATCTTGACATACTGATGGAGAGTGGAAGGGACAGCATTGGAACTGTGGATCCAAGGTCGGCCCAAAAGTAAGTTGAACGAAGCCGGGACATCAAGTACTTGGAATGGGACGGACATAATCATGCTTCCAAATTTGATATAGACTTCTAGCATTCCCATAACTGTACGAGCAGTGCTGTCGTACCCTCTAATGACTTGGGTAGAAGGTTGTAAATCGGAGCTTTTGAGCCCTAGTATGCCCATGACTCGCCTAGGCATTAAGTTGAGTGCGGAACCACTGTCTACTAAAACTCTTGAAATGGGTCTCCCCCTTGCCTTTACTTTGAGGTAGATGGCTTCATTTTGATCGGACCCAAATGGCGGGAGGTCCATGTCGGCAAAAGTGATGACATTTCCGAAGTGAATGTGACATATCATTGCTGTGAGGTCTTCGGGAGTTGTGTCGGGAGAGACTGATGTGTCATCCAAGTTCTTGATGACGAGGTCTCGGTGCTTCTTTGATGATGCAATAAGGTCCCAGATGGATATGTTGGCTTGTGTCTTCTTGAGTTGTGTTAACAAATGATCTTCGGGTATGTGGCGTGCTTGCGATCTTGGAGAAGAGGTGTTGGTTGCTGTATTTGTGGGAACCGAGGCGCTCGCTATTACCCGGCCACTGCGGGTGAGCACATTCACGGACCCTTGTAGCTTCTTCTTCCTATTCTCTAAGACTTCCCTCATAATCTCATCATAAGTCACAACATAACAAGAATTATCAAGTTTATTCTTGCCATCGGAGCCCTCATTCACAATTGGGATCGAATGAGTGGTTCCTTCAAACTCTCCTACCTCTATTACATTGACACCACCCTCATTAGGGATTATGAATTCCTTCTTGTCTATAAGGTCTGGATGGTGTTGCGGATGGAGAAGCAATCCTCGGTGAGGTGGCCGGTGAATTGATGGTAGTCACACCACTTGTGGTGGGCATGGTTGGGACGGAGCGGTTGTGGTTTCTTGTACCCTTGAAGAGGAGTGATTTGTCCCTTGGACTTTAAAGCTTCATAGGCCTCCGTGATGGTCATGCCATTGAGAGGAGTGTAGACGCGGTCATTTTGGAACCGCTTGCCTTGTGGTGGAGGGACCTTTTTGTAATTCCCCTTGTCGGTAGTAATGGCATTGACAGAAGCCTCTTTGTTTGAATTAGAGGTGGCCTTGTATCGGTAAGTAGGAGTGGCTTTCTTAATATCCTTGAGAAAGTCATTCATGCGTACCCCCGCCTCATACATTTGGGAGAAGTCAGAGTAGCAAGCCCCACTTAGGTGGGTGCGGAGATCAATCTTGAGACACTTGAGGAAAATGTCCATTTGCTCTTTTGTGTTTGGCCTCTCAACAATTTCAGAGAGCTTGTCATTCCATCTCCCTTGAAGTCAATGAAGGACTCGTTGTCTCTTTGAGTGGTGTTCTCGAGCTCTTTCCTTGTGGGCCGGTGAGTGGTGTTGCCTTGATATTGATTTTTCAAGGCAAGCATAGCGGCATCCCAATCAAGACGGACAGTGAGCGGGAGAGTTGCATACCAATCTTTTGCCGCCCCCTCTAGGGTGAGAGGAAAGCATTGAGCCATCACTTTTGGGGAGACCTTCTTCGGAACCATAACCCAAATGTAAGTCTCGATGTGAGCCATCGGGCATGAGTTGCCCTTAAACTTGCTAATGTCGGGCATCTTTAACTTGTCGGGGAGAGAGGCCATCATGCTCATAAGAATGGATGACTGATAAAGGCTTGTGTTGGAGCCTTTTCCCATGTTGAGGCTGTCAAATTTCTGATCAATGTAGGCCATGATGGAGTCGACCATTTTATGGTCGTTGTTATCGGTGCTTGGTTCCCCCACTTTTTTGGTACGAGCACTAACATATGGGCTTTCAAACAAGCCTTGGGTCCACTCGGATTCCTTATTGTATTTAACCCCTTTGTTCTTGGAGAGCTTAAGAAGCTTGGCTTTCAATTGGTCGACCTCGGCCTCGTGGGCCTCCCTTTGACTGTCGACATGAGCTTGCCACAAGGCTTCTTTGGTTTGAGCCTCATTGTTGAGAGTGGTGACTTGTTGTTGAAGAGTTTTGACCATGGCAGAGAGTTGCTCGAGAGTCATGGCGTTGTTGGTGCTGGAGTCGCCGGCCATTGATGATGCAGAAGCTGTTGGAGTGATTAGTTCATGGACAAGCCTGTTGGATTAATCCCTGTAGACGCGGAGAGTACCATTCGGACCTATAATTGGAGAAGTAGCCCTTGTCAGTCTCGGTTCACACTTTCGGTCCATGAAGAGGTTGAGAACACACAGTTGGGCACACGACTCGAACCACATAAGAAAAAGACTATTTTTTTCTTTTCTTTTTTATAAGTCGGAGGGAACGGGTCCCTTTTGGGGTTTCTAAGAAGATAATGGAATCGTCACACTAGTATATAGACCATCTCGCGGTCCCATATACTCATCGGATTCCATCACGTTTGTGAATCCTACATGTATCTGAATTAAACTAAATTAATGTAGTAAAGCATACATGCGGGGACGGATTTTTATTTTTGTCCAAGATAACAACTTTTGGGGATGGATTTTTATTGCGTCCGTTTCAACAAGTTGGCATGTATGATTTGAAAACATTAGTTTAGGGAAATCTCGGTACATGAAAACCGACTTGGTCACGGAGTGTTAGACCCTAACTAGAATTGTGTGGTTTGTGCTCGGCTAAAGAGATGCTTAAAGGTCACCCCCGGCATGTAGTCATGAACTACGCCACGAGCTGAGGTTTACCGCTTCGAAAGAGTCAAGGTCGAGTGGAGCTTAAAACTTTCTAGGACGGGCCTCGACGGGTTTGGGGTTGGACTTGTGCGACTCGATAGTGAGCAATTCATAGGAGTAATGTGCATGTAGTGTGAGGTCTATCACATGACAAAATTTTTTATATCTCTTTTTTTTTTGAAAAGAAAAGATAAAAAACACATAAGCACATAAATTACAACTCCCGAATCACCCGTGTGCCCGGTAAATAAACACAAAATTAAAACAGTTCAAGGGTCCAATTCTGTTCTGATGCAGGAAACTGTTCCACAACCCCACTGTTCTGTTCAGTCCCTAAACCTAATCTTGTCCTGGAAGTTGGCCCAAGCGCGCGCGCGCCTCAGGCTGGGGTTATGGAAACGCGCGCCTGGCACATTGTATATGGGAGGCGCCCGCTTCTGGGCTGACCTGTCAGATTGTCAGAAACTTATAGACTCAGGGGATTGCCCTGGTCCTGATTGTGTGATGAAACCCCTGCAATATTTGTTAGCATGAAATAATAGGAAGAAATAGGAAGAACACATGGAAGGTGGGTGATTCTGGAATTTGATGTGGGATGCGCGCGATTTGGACAATGAAGGTCCGAGGCGTGCGCTTCCCATATCAATTTCCAGAATGCCCAGTAAAGTGAATTATGAACAGAAACACAAGTTTAACCCTCAGCAGTCCCCAGCAGAGTCGCCACTGTAGATATCCCGGGGAACTGCGGCTTGGATAGAGTGCGCGAATTATGTGATAAGCAATCACGTAGGAAGCGTTCCTACAAGCAAGAAAGGCAAGAAAAATTTGAGATTGATTAGAGCCTAATATTCATGTGATGAATGAAAGGTACGTTGATAAGTTCTCGTGTTTTGAATATGGAGAGACATATTAATTACCTTAGTTAGCTTGGTTATCAAGTTAGTTTCGAACTAACAAACGAATTTGATATTAATTCATAAGCGACATTTGACGTTTAAAATGCTAAGTCTTAATATCAAATGGAAACATTCTCAAACTCTAAAGGTTAATAAGAACAAGGATTTAAGATAATGGCAAGACAAGGGTTGTCAAGCCTAAAGGAAATATTTATGGCTCAACCTAAAATCCAAATGATGTAATTGCTACTATGGCAATGTGATTGAACATAGGAGAAATTACAATTTGAATTAAAAGATCAAAAGGAAGGGTAGTAGGACTACCACTTTAAGTATTTATGTTTATCTTTCTACATCTAAGTTCTTGGGTATTAGATACCGGATATGGATCCCACATTTGTATAAATGTGTAAGACTTGATAAATAGAAAGACTACTTAAGGAAGGTAAAGATTAACCTATGTGGTAATAATGATGCAAAGATTGCAACATTAATCATAGGAACTTGTGAAGTATCTTTACCTAGTAGGTTCATAATTATTTTGAACAATGTTGTTATGTTCCTACTCTAAGTAGAAATATTATTTTGGTTTCTTCATTAGAAGATAATGGATATTTCTTATTTTTTAATAAGAAGGTGCTCCATTAAATATGATTCACTTTATTGTATTGTCAATCATATGATGGGACTTTATATCCTTATCTTGGATGAACAAACTAATGAGTATAACATAAATAATAGAAATCTAAATCTAAGGATGTAAGTGTTACATTCTTAGAGCATTGATGTCTATATCAATGATAAGAAACACATATATAAAATTCCATGTGACGGACTTTTAAATTCACATGATTTTGAATCATGTGATATATGTGAATCTTGTAAATTGATTAACACACCTCTTACTAATAGTAGTAAAAGGAAGTTCTCTTTTGAACTAATACATATTGAAGTATGTAGTTCATTAAAGTAATAATGCTAGAAAATATTTCGATAGCTCATGGCAAAAGTATTGATGTACTCTGATCTGATGAAGATAATAAATATTTGAACCATAGACTTGATGAGAATTCTACAGAAAGTCTACAGAATAAGAAAAAATAGAATCTGAAAACAACAACCGTACAGCTGCAATTTAGGCGTACACCTAGTAATGAACCGTACATCTCCTATTTACAAAAGTCTACAGATTGTCTGCAAACTGCTGTTTTTCACCTCATAATAAGTCAAATTGATCTTTAATTAACCTTCTGGATTATGTGCTGGAAACAGCTACGCTTGCACTAAATTGAGTTTCATCTAAGGAGGTTCGCATGATACCATATTAGATATGGAATGAAAGAAAACTTAGCTTATCTTTCATAAAGTTTTGTGATGTGATGTTTTTGAGAAAAGTGTTGTCTTGGACAAAATCGTGAAAAGTACCTTTTTCGTCCCTCAACTAGTTTAAGTTTTACCTATTCGTCATCAAAGCAATTTTTTTACTTAAGAATCCTTGATCGATTGTTTTCATGGATTATATCATCCTTCTGTATGTCTGCCATCCACATTGCCGTTAAGTGGTGCTGATGTGGTTCTATAATCTCATAATTTTGCATATGTGGCATAGTACCTTGTAAATGTTTGCTTATGTGGAAGTAGAAGGGGTTGAATGCAAAATATCAAACTACAAACCCTAAATATAAAATATAAAACCACAAACTGTGAATATAAAATATATAAATATCTTTAAAAAAATTACTTAAATTCTAACAATTGTTGATAAAATCTAAAAATAGTTTTTGCTAAAAAAAAACTACAATAAAATGTAAAAATATTTTTTCGCCAACTCTTAAGAGAAAAAATAACAAATATGTTAATATAAAATATTTTTAAACTTAGCACCAGAAAAAAACAATATTTTTAATAATTAACTTCTGAACTTTTTGTTTGTCAAAAAAAAAAAAAAAAAAAAAAACTTCTGAACTTTCTATGTTTCATTTGTGTTTTAGAAAAAGAAACAAAGTTTGAATTCAAAAACAATATTCATTTTAATCACTGATTTTGAATATCGTTAATTTTTTTGACTTCAACAAAAAAAAAAAAAAAAAAATTCCCTCACACACACCCCCAAAGCAAACTATTTTATCCACCCCCAAAACCTCCAAAAGTAATTACTATCTCTGTCCCGTTTTAAGGTTTTTACTTTACTTTATTGCCTAAAATGGAAAATGGGATCCACTTGTCATTTTCACAACAAAAACTCCCTACCCACTTTTTCTTTCCTACTTTACTTTTCATACTCACAATATTTACTTTTTCATCTGTGTAAAGTCAAACTAAGAATATTAATTTGGGACGGAGGGAGTATTTAGTAAAATCTATATAATGTTTTAAATCCACCACCACCATTCTTCACCATAACTGTCGTTGCCGCTGCATCGGCCACCATCACCCACGTTTTGGCCAATTTTCGACAATTGGACAAATATAAAGAAGTAGGGTACAATGGAATAAAGAACTTTGAAATTCAAGATGTATGAACAAAGGATTTAACGAGGAAAAAACTTGAACAACTTGTTCGCCGGCATAAAACCTCAAATGATGAAATTTTATTAAGCTTTTGTGGAGGTACAATGAATGAGGGGAAAATATTGAGAGAAAGAGAGTATGAGACGTGAGTCCCTGTTACATAATTTGTGTACTCTATTTATACTAAAGAAATAACCAAAAACTAGACACTAAGCCCTTGAATCTCGGAGAGTTAGTTTGGCTCTATCTCTTGCTTGGTCTTGTATTTTTGAAACAAGACTTCGTTGTTGACCGAGTCTTCTAGATAGGTCACGTTTCTTTGTTTGTATTCCACGATCTGCGCAACATCACCTAAAAATAGGAATATTTGTACCTGCATAATAAACGTGTCTAATAACTTAGGTGTTAGTGTCAAGTTGCAGGATGTCGGAGCAAGCTGAAGTCTACAAGATGCAGTGTGAATTTTATCCCCAAACACCTACAATCTCGGAAGTTTGTTGCAGAGATATCAATGATTCTTTGGAAGGCGTGGGAGACTTTCTTTGACGTATGTTGATATGTCCCATGTGCGTTTTGACTTAGTCTTTGAGTGCTCCACGTTTTAGTAGTGGTTCCTGAAAAATAGGATCGATAACAGATCTGCAGGACGTAATTAGCCAAGTTGCATGATCAAGACGTTAGGCCAAGTTGAAAGTTCAGGATGTAAAGTCAACATGTCGGGTCAACTTGTAGAGTCAACATGTTGAGTCAACATGTAGATTTAAGATGCAAGATGTAACTTCAGGATGTCAGGATGTAAAGTCAACATGTAGAGTCGAGATGTAAGATGTAAACTCAAGTCGTTATTTCCTAGATGTAGATGTAGTTTTGTGAGATTTTTCATCCCAAACAACCCCATCACAATTACATCACCACCACCCATACCACCTGTTAGTGCTGATAAAAATATCTATACCATCTCCATCAAAATTACCCAAATCACTGCCATATCCATCTCTCCGATCATCACAAATTAAAAGAAAAAACTCAAAATCCATCAAATCTAAAAAGTCAGATAACTTTACTCACCAGGTCTGAGAAGGAAATGTGAGAGACTGTGAGAAGGGACGAGAAGGCGGCGGTGGCAGGAATAAAACAACCGATTATGAGAAAAGAGGGGTGGGGGCCGCAGGCGAGGTTCGGGTCCCTTTGACATTGCGACGGTGAGTATACGGGAAATTAATACGGTTGCAGCATGTTCGGAATGGGGGTCGGGGTGGTGGATGGTTTTACGATAGGAAAAACAATAGTAGGGTGGCTGCTAACGGAGAAGATGGAGAGGAACGGTAGTATAGGGGAGCCGGGGAGGGGAAGAGAAAAACAAGGAGACGGGATTTTCCCCCCCCTTATCTGCAGTCTAGAACTAGGTTAGGGAGTTTAAATTGGAGTAGGTTAGGGCTAGTACTTTAATATTTTACACTCAACCCCCTGTACTTCCACCTCATCAAACATTTTCAAGGTAGGATGCCACATATGCACAATTCTGGCATTTTAGAGCCACGTCAGCACTATTTAACAGCAATATAGACAGAAAGTAGACGGAAGGATGACATAATCAACGAAAATAGTAAGTCAAGGATTCTTAAGTAAAAAAATTGGTTTAATGACTAATATGTAAAACTTAAACTAATTGAGGGACGAAAAAGGTACTTTTCTCGAAAAAAATCACACTCAAATCTAATTAATGTATTTTCATGGGATATCTTAATGATATTGATTTTACACCCTTTAAAGAGTACAAATCTGCAGTTTAGAACTAGGTTAGGAAGTTGAACAAAGTATCACAAGGAGTTGTGGAAATTCGTTCAAGTATACACAAGTTATTTGCATATATGATAGGATACTATCTATAACAAGAAATATTGATGAGTTGAAAAATGAAGTCTCTATCTTGGTTGAAAAATTGATGTCTTAAGTCTCCAAATCTGCGCCTCATGTTGCGCCTAGTACCAGCGCATCTTCTCAGATTGACCTTACTCATATCCTTTCCAAAGTTGATGTAATCAAATAAATCATTGTTACCCACTTTGGAGTTGAACACTCCTATGCTGATGCGCGCCTGAACCAAATCACTAACAACATTCAGAGTGCACAACAATCTATTGAGTACACACTTCAGAGCATCATTGAGAGTATGGCAAATGAGTTCCAAGTAACTCAGAGATTGATTGATGAATATCATAACATTGATTCAGGACATCTTGCCTACATTAGAGATGGAATTAGAGCTACTCATAGTGAAGTGGAGTGCGCAAATGAGACACTTTCTTCAGTCAGCCAGAAGATAGACACCATTGATGACTTGGTGCGCCCTAGCCATCCTAATGATGCGCCTAGTGACATTTAGTGCGCGCCATGTTCCTGTTTCATTTCAATTATTTATCTTCAATTTGTTTTTATTGGTTGAACTTTTAGTTTGTTATCTTTTGAAGTGCTTACATGTTTTAGCACTTGTTTTTGTTTCTCTTTATAACTTGTATCATGTAACTCCTATCATCTATCAAGTTATCAATGAGAATTTGCATTTCATTCTCTTCAAAACCTTGTTCATTCAAACTTTCTGTTTGTAGAGAAATGAATTCATTATTTTTCAAAAACCATATACATAATATTTGAACTGCTCATATTCATGCATATTGTTTAAACAATCAGTTTAAGCACATTTCAAACTTAAACTCATATAATTTGAATGTGCCGATTGATTATTTCTATCTCTCCATATTGTAAGTTTTAATCTTTAAAGATAGATTAGAAATCTATAGCATTGGCTAGTGTGTACATTAACTTGAGGTATGAGTTACCAATTTAAATCTTTTTGACATACTTTTATCAAGTATAATGTTTTGCCTTTGTTATAGTAGGTAAATGCATCAATCAAATAGGGGGAGATTGTTGGGTATGCCCACTTATATCTCATGTTTTTAATGTTAGATTTGATTGATACATTACCTAAGTTATATTTTATGTACTTTAGGACCCTATGTAAGAAGTATGTATACTTCAATTTTTAGATAGTCCATTTTATAGACTAGGCTTTGTAATAGGATCAATGCCAAGAATTTTCTAAGTGTCAGTAAGCTACTGTACGCCTCAAACTTAAGATTAGCGCGCCTAGTACTAGATGGTGCGCCTAATTTCAGTGACGCTCGTAGAAAATGTTGTGCGCGCCTATATCATTGGCACGCCTTATGTTGGGTATGCCCACTTATATCTCAGTATTTAATGTATAGGATTAATTAGATTTGATTGATCCATCACCTATGTTTTATTTCATGGACTTTAGACCCATATGTAAGAAGTATTTATACTTCATTTTTTAGGTAGTCCATTTGAATAGAATAGGCTTAGGAATAGGGCAAGGATATCAACATTCAAGAAAATCACAAGATTGAGTCACGCGCTGCGCCTATGTGCCTCAAGCATTGAGCCTATGTGCCTTGTAGCGCACGCATAAGTCATGCGACCAATTGGCTCAATGCGCCTCAAAGAGTTGTTTCAACACTTACAAGATTTTCTGAAGAATTGAAGACTTGAAGAAATTCAAACTACGCCAATGATCCAACGGTTGATAAATAACACGTATGCACCTAGATTTGAGGACACCTGTCCATAACAGTCATATTGTTGTTATGTGTAACGGCTATAAAAGGACACGTGCTTCAACCAACGAGCTCCAGCACATCTGTCCTTGATCTTATCCACAAGGGATTTCCAACGGCAAGTTTTTTGGGGCTCACCTATAAACCCCATAGCTTCAAACATTTGAAGTTGCTAAGCTATTCAGAATTTCCTCTCAAGCATTCGTTGAAGATTTGAAGATTGCTCATTGATTTCCCAGATTTCTCAAGAACACCTTCATAAATTCATACTTAGCCCAGATCCTCAAGCGAAAACACTTTAGTTTTCTTGTGCTCTCAATCTCATAGATCTAAAGAACCTTGAAACTAAGAACACATACGCACCTCTTTAAGTTTGATCACTTAGATCTTTCTTTAAGAGATACATCGGTTTTGTCTATGATTTGTTCTTTCATAGATAATAGATCTTGAGTTAGTATTGAGCTCAAAAGTTGTAATTTGTAATACTCACTCATATTATAAGATCTCCATTAGATATCCAACTAACCATCTTGGTAGAGGACGTAGATCATTTCCCGATCGAACCTCTCCAAATAGCGCGTACTTACTTAGTGTCATTTACTTTCAAGTTTATATCTTATCTCACTATTTGCTCGTTTAATCATTGTAGATTGATTGGATTGAATTGTGTTGTGTTTGTTTCTCATTTTCCTTAGTTTCATCTTTCACTCACTTTGAGCCAAAATACTTAGAGTGTGTGTGCGCCCCCTTTATCATCTTTGCGCCTACTTTACATACTAAATTCCGCTGTGCATTTCACTCACTCACTTAGGCGCATTTCATAACGCTTAGTTGATAAAGTGCGCATTTGCAATTGGGTTTTTCAAGGGTACGAAAAGAATTTTAAAATAGCTATTCACCCCCCCCCCTCTAGCTATTTTTATACCCTTGTTGCCCCTTTGGGACCAACAAGTGGTATCAGAGCAAACACCTTTATAAAATGTTTTTGTTTTTCAAGATTAACATCTTGGGTGCCGATTCGAAATGGCAAACTCAAAACCTATGGAAACTGCAAACTACACTCATGTTCCAGTCTTTGATGAAGATCATTTTGACGTATGGAAATTCAGCATCTTGACCCATCTCAGCTCAATCGATGAAAGGCTTCATGAAACCGTGGTTTATGGACCTTACATCCCAATGAAAGTGAATCCAAATCCACGCACCAACGTTGCTCAACCAAAAATTCAAAAACCAAATGAAGAGTGGACTGAAGAAGAAATAAGAAAGAGTTATAAATGATGGGAAAGCTAGAAACATTCTCCTAAGCACTCTAAGCACGGCTATGAAACAATAAGCCATGCATTGTGCTACTGCCAATGAATTATGGGATGCTATTGAAGAACATATTGAAGGAGACACTGTTTGCAAGGAGAACAAGATATATGAAGTACAAAATAGATTCAACAATTTCTCTCAACTCCCCGGTGAAACATTAAGACAGACTTATGAACGCTATTGTGAAATT
This sequence comes from Campanula takesimana, assembly GCA_026119855.1. Taxonomy (NCBI): domain Eukaryota; kingdom Viridiplantae; phylum Streptophyta; class Magnoliopsida; order Asterales; family Campanulaceae; genus Campanula; species Campanula takesimana. Next base: position 82,308 of record JAOWBW010002166.1, read on the forward strand.
ATCAATCTATGTATTTCACTTGGAAAGAAGTTCTCAAATAAGGAATTAAATTTTAATTTCCTTGCTGCTTTTGGATCTAGATATCTCCATAAATCTAGCGCCCTTGAAGACGCTGGAACATTGGATGATTGGACTTTAAGGAACCTTTATGCAAATCTCAAGGTTTATGAGCTCAAACTTCAGCGCATCAGTGAAACTGAAGGAAAATCAAAGTCCATAGCAATGGTGGCGCAAATAGAGGAAGCGCCAGCGCCTATTGAGAAAAGTTCTGACCCCAAAATTTCTACTTCTGAGTTATTGGATATGGATGGCGAAGACTTCGCTTTATTTGTGAAGAGATTCCAGAAGTTCAGAAAATTCTCAAAACCCGGCTCAACCAGCAAAGCTCAAGGATCTACAAGTAGAGCTCCTCCAAAGTTCCCAAGGAGCAGTGATTCAAAAAGGAAAGAAGACCTTGTTTGTTTTAATTGCAGGAAACTAGGACGTTTTGCATCGAGCTGCCCAATTCCCAAGTTCGAGTACATGCAGAAAAAGAGCAGCCACACTCCTAAATTCAATCGTCACAAAGGAATGGTTTCTGAGGAAGAATCTCCATCAAATGATCGTAATATGTGGATTGAAACAGACTCAAAAGAGAGCGAAGAAGATTCAGATGATGGACTCGTGTGCTTGGTGGCAAAAGATGACAATAATTATGATTCTGATGATGACTACTCAAAAGATGTTCCTGATATGAAGATCTTGAATAAACCTGTTAAGAAATCTACAGGTTATCAAGAGGTGAAAAAGAAGAAAGGACCAACCATCAGCGAGCTAGTTGAACAAGGATGTCTTACTCCAGCTCAAAGCGATGGTGGATTGCTATTCTCCAGATGTGATCTAAGTTCAAGAAGCAAGCTCAGAAAAGGAGATTACTTTAGACCACAAGTTGCACTACCTATTCCTAAAATCAATCATGATGAGGACATTGTAAAGCAAGAAAATTTATTCAAAGAGGCTGAAAAGGTAATCATTCGATTTAGTGATATGAAGGAAGCTTTAGCACTATCATGTGATGAAATTTCCAAGCTTAAGACTGAGAAATCTCTATTAAAATCTGAACTCACCCTCCTTAAGGAGCAGATAAAGAGCATGACTCCTCTTACTGTTAAAATCACTTATCATACAGAACAGAACTCACTACTTAAAGTTCAAAACGATGAATTGGTTACTCAAATTACTGATCTTAAAAAGATTACAAATGAGTGGTCAAATTCTCGTGTCACTATGGAAAGTGTCTTTGAGTCCCAAAAAGCCAGTGGTGATAAAGGAGGCTTGTGATTCACATCAACTAGTGACAACTTTAAGTGTGATGTTTGTGCTGAAAGAGACAGTGAATTTACACCTCAGTAAACTCGTGAAATTCCAAGAAAAACATTCTAATTTAATGGGTAAAGGACAGGAACACGTCAAGAGACAAACATTCCATTATTTCTACCCAACGAATCAATTTGGGAAAGCTAAAGGGAAAGAAAAAGCTACAAATGAATCATCCTTTAGCAAAATCATTCTTGAAACAAGTCGCGCTCCTTCTACGAGTGAACATTACGCGCCTAATAGCCACACGCCTTACCGTTTTGTGCCTCCTAGCCCTATGCGCGCTCCTAGAAAAAGCACTCCAAAATTTCAAAAGAAAGATTTTGTTAAGGCTAGTTGATCTGACCCAACGAACAATGCTATCCCAAAGAAAAGTAAGGAGTTTGTAAAAACTCACATGATTGGTGGCTTTCACCATTGTTCCATTTGTGATTGTTCAGGGCATAAGGTTGTGGAATGCCTTTTACGATTCACTCCCAATCCCAAAGGACGTAAAAATCCTAAGGTCAAGCAAGAGTGGGTTGTCAAGAGTTGCTAACTCTAGGACCCAAATAGGAATAAATGGGACCTGCTTTAATGTTTATATTTCAGGTTCTTTGCTTCATGGCTGGGTCTTCAAAAGCTAAAACGTATTAATGGATTCTCGACAGTGGATGTTCTAGACACATGACTGGAGATAAATCTTTACCTGAAGATGTTCATGAAGAAAGAGGTCCCTCAGTAACTTTTGGTGATAATAACAAAGGATAGGTTGTAGCATATGGAAAGCTCAAGAAGGACAAAGTGTGCATTGAAAGAGTCTCTCTCGTTGAAGGACTCAACCACAATTTATTATCCATATCTCAATTCTGTGACAAATGATTAGAATGCCATTTTACTTCAAATAAATGTCTTGTCAAGGATGGAAAATCTGGAGCTACATTACTCACTGGATATCGTAAGACAAATATTTATATTATTGATTTCCAAAATATGAACTCTAGTACTAATCTTTGTTTTGTAGCTAAAAGAGTGAGCAAAAATAGTTGGATGTGGAACAAGCGCTTAAGTCACTTGAACTTCAAGTATCTATTTAAACTCAGCAGGAATAATCTTGTTAAAGAACTTCCCAAGGTTGCTGATCATCATGACAAGAAGTGCGCCGCGTGTCAACTTGGTAAACAACCGAAGCAGTTTTTCTCTAGCAAGACAAATCCCTCAACTACTATAGTTGGCCCAATGAATACAAATATCTTGGGTCCACTTGGCTTATCACAGGCCCACCCAAAAATCAATAGATGTATTGGTATTCATTGGTAAGTGGTTGTACCTTAAGTACCACTCCAATCTAACTTTCCCCACCGATGTGGGATGTCACAATCTCCCCACCTTGGATCCTTGTCGTCCCCGGCAAGGCCCACTTGGATCGAAACCCCAGGCAGTGTGGATTCAAGAGGGGTTCGTACGGATTTAAGAGGTGATTCCCACCGACTCTGCAGTATGCACTTTGTTCCGCATAGCACTTTGCTCCACACTTCCGGTCGGGACCCACTCTGATACCATTTGTAACGACCCGAGCCTGCAGGCCCGACCCGTTACACAAGTACTACACACTTCGCCCAATGAATACAAATATATTGAGTCAACTTGGCTTACCATAGGCCCATCCAAAAATCCATGGACCAATTGGTATTCATTGGTAAGTGGTTGTACCTTAAGTACCACTCCAATATAACTTTCCCCACCGATATGGGATGTCACATGATTACTCAAGATATACGTGGGTGGAAATAACGATTACAAAGGACAATTGTTATGACATTCTAACCACCTTATTCAGACTGCTCCAAACCAAAAAAAAAGATGACATCGTTAGTGTTCGATCCGACAATGGAACAGAATTCAAGAACAATGGTGTTGCTCAATACTGTGACGATCATGGGATAGATCATAACTTCTCAACAACTGGATTTCCTCAACAAAATGATGTTGTGGAAAGGAAGAATAGGACGTTGATTGAGGCAGGAAAGACGATGATAGCTGAAGCCAAACTACCGAAGTACTTTTGGGAAGAAGCTGTCAACACCGCATGTTTCACTCAAAATCATTCCCTCATCAACAAACTTCACAACAAGACTCTGTATGAACTTTGGCGTGGTAGAACTCCCAACATTGCATTCCTCAAGATCATTGGTTGTAAATGTTATATCGTCTACAACGGAAACGAACATAGAGGTAAATTCGATGTCAAACATTCTCTCCTTGAGCCACATTTGGCTCCAAATGCCTTTGAAGATTCTGTTGAGTCTATTGAGACAGGTGCTCCCACTCAAGTTGCGCCTACACAAGATCAGAATGCATCAACTAAAGGAAATCCATCTACATCAGTTGCTCCTAATTTTGATAATAGCGCACTGAGTGAAGATTCAGTTGCACCGTACAATGCGCCTGAATTCACTCATGCGCCAAACTCTAATGCTGCACCTGGTGTCACTCCCACTTTCAATTCTGAACCAGTTCAACCCCTTATCTTTGATGATTTTGAAGCTGGTAAAGATGTACCAATTGAAGACCTTCAAGTTACTACAACCCAACCTAACTTACCTCCTGAAATTCATGAAGTTAGAGGTCACCCAATCAATAACATCATTAGTGATCTACATGTTGGCGTTCGTACAAGGAGAGCAACAAGCTTTGATGCTTACACTTGTAGACACCCCGCCTTAGACCGCTCACCCCGATTGCACACTTGATTTCGTGTTTATCCCTCTTTTAAGTGTTTCCTGTTAGTTTATGTTACTTTGGTTAAGTTCCAGACGGACTCCGTTAAGTCCCGGGACTAAACTGAATAACAGTTCTAACTTTCTAGTCCATTCTGTCAAAAATCGCTTCTCAGAGTCGCGCGCCTCTGCCCCTTGAGGCCAGACGCGCGCGCCTTCCGCCGCCTAGGTGGGATACGCGCGCTTCTGGGGCGTGTCAGTTACAGATTCTGCCCAAGAATCTCTCCCTTGCTCATTATACATGATTTTTCCCAGGAAAGATTTCTTGGAGACTCCGTTTGGCTCCAAAAACAGTCACTTTTCAACTATAAAAAACCCCTCCAATCCATCATTGGAGGAGGACTTGGAAAATCATTACTTTCAAACCTTTTTACTCACTTCTTTCATAAGATTTTTCTTGGGACTTCTTCAACAAAGTATTCAATCTCTTCTTCAAGGCTTCACAAGAGATTCTTTTTGAAGGATACTATAGGTAAAGGTCTTAAACATTTCTCCTCTCCTTCTTCTTCTTCTTCTTCTTCTTCTTCTTCTTCTTCAATCAAATGTGCAATCACCCAAAACCATTTGGGACATGACACCAACGGTCCTTTCATTACATTGAATTGGCCTAGGAGTCATCTCCCTACATTCCAAACTCTAAAACCCCTTTTTATCATCATTTTAATAGGAAGAACACATTTATCTTAAAAAGTGAATTATGAACAAACAAGACCGACTTTGCTCGGGCGAAATGGGTGTTTAAGTACTTCCCATTTCGTAACCTAACCCCCGAACCCCTTATCCCAAAGAATATCTGTTTTCGTAAATCAACTTAGGCTCATAAACATTAGGTTTTCTTACGTTCCTCAAAAACGTGGGTGGCGACTCTAAAACACAATTAGACATCCTAGGTAATTCGTGCGCTCTAGCCAAGCCGTGGTCCCCGGGGTATCTACAGTGGCGACTCTGCTGGGGAGGCTTGAGGGTTAAACTTGTGTTTCTGTTCATAATTCGCTTTTCTGGGCATTCTGGAAATTGACATGGGAAGCGCGCGCCTCGGACCTTCATGGTCCAAAGCGCGCGCGTCCCGCGTCAAATTCCAGAATCGCCCGCCTTCCATGTGTTCTTCCTATTCTTCCTATTATTTCGTGCTAACAAACATTGCAGGGGTTCCATCACACAACCAGGACCAGGGCAATCCCCTGAGTCCATAAGTTTCTGATGATCTGACAGGTGAGCCCAGAAGCGGGCGCCTCCCAGTTTCTAGGCTCCAGTCGCGCGCTTCCCACAAAACTAGCCCGAGGCGCGTGCTTCTGGGCCAACTTCCAGGGCAAGAACAGGTTTTAGGGACTGAACAGAACAGTGGGGTGTGGGCACGGTTGCCTGCATCAGAACAGAATCGAACCCTTGGACTGTTTATTTTTATGTTTTATTTACCGGTCACACGGGTGATTCGGGAGTTGTAATTTATGTGTTTATGTGTTCTTATCTTTTCTTTTCAAAAAAAAAATATAAAAAAAATTTGTCACGTGATAGACCTCACACTACGTGCACATTACTCCTATAAACTGCTCACTATCGAGTCGCACAAGTCCAACCCCAAACCCGTCGAGGTCCGTCCTAGAAAGTTTCAAGCTCCACTCGACCTTGGCTCTTTCGAAGCGGTAAACCTCAGCCCGTGGCGTAGTTCATGACTACATGCCGGGGGTGACCTTTAAGCCTCATATTCAAGCCGAGCACAAACCACACAATTCTAGTTAGGGTCTAACACTCCGTGACTCAAGTCGGTTTCCATGTATCGAGATTTCCCTAAACTAATGTCTTCAAATCATACATGCCAACTTGTTGAAACGGACGCAATAAAAAATCCGTCCCTAAAAGTGGTTATTTTGGACGAAAATAAAAATCCGTCCCCGCATGTATGCTTTACTACATTAATTTAGTTTAATCCCGACACATGTAGGATTCACAAACGTGATGGAATCCGATGAGTATATGGGACCGCGAGATGGTCTATATACTAGTGTGACGATTCCATTATTTTCTTAGAAACCCCAAAAGGGACCCATTCCCTCCGACTTATAAAACAAAAAAAAGAGTCTTTCTTATGTGGTTCGAGTCGTGTGCCCAACTGTGTGTTCTCAACCTCTTCATGGACCGAAAGTGTGAACCAAGACTGACAAGGGCTACTTCTCCAATTATAGGTCCGATTGGTACTCTCCGCATCTACAGAGATTCATCCAACAGGCTTGTCCGTGAACCGATCACTCCAACAGCTTCTACATCATCAATGGCCGGCGACTCCAACACCAACAACGCCATGACTCTCGAACAGCTTTCTGCCATGGTTCAAACACTCCAACAACAAGTCACCACTCTCAACAACAAGGCTCAAACCAAAGAAGCCTTGTGGCAAGCTCATGTCGACAGTCAAAGGGAGGCCCACGAGGCCGAAGTTGACCAACTGAAAGCCAAGCTCCTCAAACTCTCCAAGAACAAGGGGGTTAATGACAATGAGGAATCCGAGTGGACCAAGGGTTTGTTTGAAAGCCCATATGTCAGCGCCCGCACCAAAAAAGTGGGAGGACCAAGCACCGACAACAACGACCCCAAAATGGTCGATTCCATCATGGCCTACATTGATCAGAAATTCGACGGCCTCAACATGGGAAAAGGCTCCAACACAAGCCTTTATCAGTCATCCATCCTCATGAGCACGATGGCCGCTCTTCCCGACAAATTCAAGATGCCCAACATTAGCAAGTTTAAGGGCAACTCATGCCCGATGGCCCACATCGAGACTTACATTTGGGCTATGGTTCCGAAGAAGGTCTCCCCAAAAGTTATGGCTCAATGCTTTCCTCTCACCCTCGAGGGGGCGGCAAAGGATTGGTATGCAACTCTCCCGCTCACTGTCCGTCTTGATTGGGATGCCTCTATGCTTGCCTTCAAGAATCAATATCAAGGAAACACCACTCACCGGCCTACAAGGAAAGAGCTCGAGAATACCACTCAAAGAGACAACGAGTCCTTCATTGACTTCACAAGGAGATGGAATGACAAGCTCTCTGAAATTGTTGAGAGGCCAAACACAAAAGAACAAATGGACATCTTTCTCAAATGTCTCAAGATTGATCTCCGCACCCACCTAAGTGGGGCTTGCTACTCCGAATTCTCCTAAATGTATGAGGCGGGGGTACGCATGGATGACTTGCTCAAGGAAATTAAGAAGGCCACTCCTACCTATCGATACAAGGCCGCCTCTAGTTCAAACAAAGAGGCTTCTGTCAATTCCGTTACTACTGACAAGGGGAATTACAAGAAGGTTCCTCCACCACAAGGCAAGCGGTTCCAAAACGACTGCGTCTACACTCCTCTCAACGACATGACCATCACCGAGGCCTATAAAGCTCTAAAGGCCAAGGGACAAATCACCCCTCTTCAAGGGTACAAGCAACCACAACCGCTCTGTGCCAATCATGCTCACCACAAATGGTGTGACTACCATCAATGCACCGGCCACCTCACCGAGGATTGCTTCTCCATCCGTAACACCATCCAAGACCTCATAGACAAGAAGGAATTCATAATCCCTAATGAGGGTGGTATCAATGTAATAGAGGTAGGAGAGTTTGAAGGAACCACTCAGTCGATCCCAATTGTGAATGAGGGCTCCGATGATATGAATAAACTTGATAATTCTTGTTATGTTGTGACTTATGATGAGATTATGAGGGAAGTCTTAGAGAATAGGAAGAAGAAGCTACAAGGGACCATGAACGTGCTCACTCACAGTGGCCGAGTAACAACGAGCACAATCCCTCCCAATACTGCAGCAACCAGCACCTCTTCTCAAAGATCGCAAGCACGTGACATACCCGTAGATCATTTGTTAACACAACTCAAGAAGACGCAAGCCAACATATCCATCTGGGACCTTATTGCATCATCAAAGAAACACCGAGACCTCGTCATCAAGAACTTGGATGACACATCAGTCTCTCCCGACACGACTCCTGAAGACCTCACAGCAATGATAGGTCACATTCACTTCGGCAATGTCATCACTTTTGCCGACATGGACCTCCCGCCATTTTGGTCCGAACACAACGAAGCCATCTACCTCAAAGTAAGGGCAAGGGGGAGACCCATCTCAAGGGTTCTAGTAGACGGTGGCTCTGCACTCAACTTAATGCCTAGCCGAGTTATGGGCATACTGGGGCTCAAAAGCTCCGATTTACAACCCTCCGCACAAGTCATTAGAGGGTACGACAACACTGCCCGTACAGTCATGGGAATGATAGAAGTTAATATCGAATTTGGAAGCATGATCATGTTCGTTCCATTCCAAGTACTTGATGTCCCTGCTTCATTCAACCTACTTCTGGGCCGACCTTGGATCCACAGTTCCAATGCGGTACCTTCCACTCTCCATCAGTGTGTCAAAATCAGAAATGGGGACGAGATAGTCACTATCATGGCTGAAAATGTCACCATCCACAGAAATGGGGGACAACCCGTTCACCAAGTCTAACACGGGATAGAAGATGCCACTCTCTCCGGCGTCAAAACCATTGACAAAGAAGGGGGAAACGGACAGTGGGTCCCCAGCAATCCTAAAGTCCTCTGCATGATGAGGAACATGAATCACTTTCCCGGTCTTGGCCTAGGGAAGTATCACAAGGGATATTACACCCCGTGGAAGTTCCTTTTGTCAAGAACAAGTTTGGTCTGGGATACGAGCCTACCAAGGATGACTGGAAGTACGAGCAAGCAGTCAAGAATCAAAGGACCCAAGCTCGCAAAGAAGGTCGACGATATGAAATCCCCAACTTGAGGCCTTACCGCAACACACTAAACGGTTATTTTGTTCGCCAAGGGAAGATGTTCCATACATGATCTTTCCCGAACCGTGGGTTAATGACAAGGGCGTCAGAAAGCCCGGTCTCGAGATCTTCACCGACTGTGAAATACCGGCACTAGAAAGGGAACCTACTCCAATGTCACCCCGAGAGTGGTGGGGCAAGAAAGTGACTATAGAATCCGAGGTAGAGATTACCGTGGGGGAAGAACTATCCGATCTAGCCTCCATGTTCATGGACGATTGTCAAGTCAATGCCATCTCCGACAACACAGAAATGGAGAGTCCATCTATTAGCAAGATTCAGCCAAGCTCCGAGCCAATCAACAACTGGTATTCAACGAAGGGGCCCATAGTATCCGAGGATTTCTTGATCCGAGAAATGGGTTGCATACCCCGCACATCAACAAAGAAAGAGCGGCTCACACTTACTTTCGAGTCCGAGAGTGTTTCTAATGCCCTAACCCAAGAGGATATGGAGGCAATAGCCGAGCGTGTGTTTCCTTTCTTTGCTAATGAAAATTTCGATATTTCTGAGTACCCCGAGATTGCAAACATCATAAATGATGAATTAACTAATAACGAACTTAATGAACAAGTTAATAACGATTCAAATTATGATGAAATAGACCACGAAAACATAACATACCTAAATGAACTAGCTCAACAGGTTCGTTGTCGTGGTGAAAATGGTCCAGGGGCTGACGAGGAATTGCATGTTGTTAATCTGGGTACCGATGAAGAGCCGAAAGAAACAAAGATTGGCAGCTTCTTCAAGAGGGAAGACAAACACAGATTGACTGCAATGCTCAGAGAATTTGTGGATGTATTCGCATGGTCGTACAAAGACATGCGGGTTTGGACAGAAAGGTCATAGAGCACAGAATTCCGATCAGAGAGGACGCCAAGCCAGTAAAGCAGAAGCTCAGAAAAATCAAGCCAAAATGGTCTCTACAAGTCAAGGAAGAGATTGAAAAGCTCCTCAGTATGGGTTTCATCAAAGTCATTGAGTATCCGACTTGGCTAGCCAACATTGTGACAGTCAGAAAGGCAAACGGCAAGGTTCGAGTTTGTGTAGACTTCCGGGATTTGAACAAAGCTTCCCTGAAAGATGATTTCCCACTACCAAACATCGACATGCTCGTCGATTCAACTACCAACTATGAAGTCCGCTCATTTGTGGACGGTTTTTCCGGTTACAATCAGATTCTCATGTCCAAAGAGGATCAACACAAGACAGCTTTCACAACTCCGTGGGGGACCTTCTGCTACACAGTCATGCCGTTCGAAATAAGGAACGCTGGGGCTACCTACCAGAGGGCTGTTACGGATCTATTCCACGACATGATTCATAAAGATTGAGGTCTATGTGGACGACATGATCATCCATTCAAAGGGAACCAACGGTCAACATTTGATCGACCTTTGCAAGTTCTTTGAAAGGCTTCGACAATACAACATGAGACTCAATCCCGCAAAGTGCACTTTTGGGGTCATCAGAGGGAAGGTTTTAGGTTACATGGTCACTGAAAGAGGAATTGAAGCCGATCCCTCCAAGATCAAGGCAATCATTGACATACCTCCCCTAAAGACGCAGAAAGAAGTCAAAGGTTTCATGGGTAGACTCCAATACATTAGTCGGTTTGTGCACCAACTCACTTCCATGTGCGAGCCGATCTTCAAGCTACTCAAAAAGAATGTGGCTCTAGAATGGACCGATGCTTGCCAAGAAGCTTTCGACCAAGTGAAGCATTACTTGACATGCCCTCCAGTTTTGGTTCCACCACACGAAGAGAAGCCTCTCTTGCTCTATCTCACTGTCAATGATGAAGCCCTAGGGGCTATGTTAGCACAAGAACAGCGAGACTCCACAAAAGAAAATGCCATCTACTTTGTCAGCCGACGGTTTCAAGGAGCTGAAAAGAACTACTCTGTCTTAGAGAAGTCTTGTGCTGCATTGGTTTGGGTTACTCAAAAGCTCAAGCATTACATGGAGGCCTTCCTAATCAAGTTGGTAGCAAAAGTGGACCCGCTCCGCTACATCTTTGAGAAGCCTTTCATGTCAACAAGAATAGCCAAATGGTATTTCATGCTCGCCGGCTACGATATCACTTACGTCAACTCAAATCCATCAGGGGGAAGGTGTTCAGTGATCAGCTTGCTGAATTTCCGTGTGACGAAGTGAAGGGGGAAGATGTATAGTTCCCCGACGAGCATTTAATTTGTGCCACAACAGAGGAAAATAAGTGGCAACTTTTTTTCGATTGCGCAGCCAATAAGCATGGATATGGCATAGGGATGTTACTTGTTGATCCAAAGGACATGTATACTCCATTGCCATCCGCCTTGAATTTGAAGCCACTAACAACACCGCTGAGTACGAAGCTTGCATAGCGGGGCTCGAAGTAGCCCTCGAAAGAAATGTCACAAGTTTAGAAGTATTCGGTGATTCCTTGCTCATCATCAATCAGACATCTGGAAAATGGAAGATCCAAGACTTGACTCTGCAACGATATGGTCAATATCTCGAGGAGTTGGTTGAACAATTTCAAGAAATCACCTTCAACTACCTACCAAGGGACAAGAACCGTTTTGCTGATGCACTAGCCACCATCGCTTTACTGGTTGAAATACCTGAGGGTAAAATAGTGAAACCCTTCAAATTTCCCGACGAAACAGTCTGGCATACTGCATGAGTATCGAGATCAACGAGGTCCAAGCAAACTTCCCTTGGTATACAGATATCATGAATTTCCTCAAGGGTGGTACCTATCCCGAGAATAGCAATAAGAAGTCTCAAATGGCATTGCAAAGACTAGCCTCCCGATATGTACTGATTGGGGACAGAGTCTACAAAAGACACCACGAGGGGGTCAATCTCCTATGTGCAAATGAGACCGAAGCTCAAGAAATAATGCATGAGATCCACGAAGGTGAATGTGGGCCTCACATGAACGGGTTTATGTTGGCCAAGAAGATACTCCGTATGGGTTATTATTGGAGTACCATGGAAAGGGACTGCATCGAGAAAGTCAAGAGGTGCGCCAAATGCCAATTCCATGCCAATCTACAGCACGCTCCACCCTCACAGCTTTACAATATGACATGCCTTGGCCTTTCTCTTGTTGGGGCATAGACATCATTGGAAAAGTCCACCCTACTGGCAGCACGGACAATCTTTCGTCCTAGTAGCCGTGGACTATTTTACAAAATGTGTCGAAGCACAAGCTTACCGAGTTCTTAACGCCAAGAAAGTGGTGAATTCGTGAAAACCCACATCATGTGCCGATACGGCGTTCCTCATGAGATCATCTCAGACAACGGGTCACACTTTGAAAAAGATGGACGCACTCCTGGTAGAATACAAGGTTACTAAGCACAAGTCATCTCCATACCGCCCTCAAGTAAATGGCGCGGTCGAGGCAGCTAATAAGACAATCGAGACCATTGTGAAGAAGATGGCCTCCATTGGAAGGGATTGGCCCGAAAAGTTACCTCTAGCATTATGGGGCTACCGCACGTCAATACGGACAGCGACTGGAGAAACCCCTTATGCACTGGTATATGGTTCCGAAGCTGTACTACCAATAGAGCTTGAAGTTCCATCCCTGCGGGTCCTCCTCGAAAACCAAGTCAATGAAATTGATTGGATGCAAAGTCGATATGAACAGCTAGCCCTACTCAATGAGAAAAGGCTAAGAGCAATCGAACGTACGAGAGCATATCAACAAAGAATGGCTAGGGATTTCAACAAAAAGGTGAAGCCCCGAAACATCAGTGTGGGGATTTGGTCCTAAGACAACACCCTCCTAATGCCATGAACCCCTTGGAAAATGGGGACCCCGATGGATTGGTCCGTACGTAGTCAAGAAGATACTAAGCGGCGGTGCAGTCCGACTCGTGGATTTAGACGAAGATCAGCTGCCAAAGGAAGTCAACCTCGACAAATTAAAGAGGTTTTATGTCTAATAAACGAAGACCATAACAAAAAAAAAAAAAAAAAAAAAAAAAAAAACTCGCTAGGTTGAAAACCCGCAAGGGCGGCCTAGGCAAAAATTAGAGCATGTGCAAAAAAGAAGCCCGCTAGATTGAAAACCCGAAAGGGCGGTCTAGGCAAAAACAGGGTGCACACAAAAAAAAAATGGTCTTCATTTGTTTGAACTACGGAGACCTGAGCCTCTACACTTGAGGAACATAGGCAACCTTCGGGTGCGGTCTAAAACATAAACAAATACCCAAATCATTCTCAAATTAACGAGATGCAATTTTTATTCATTCACTAAATTATTCTTATCATTACAACGAAAATGTTGAGCTAATAAAAGACTTAAAATATTAAATCCTAAACAAGTGGTCTATTTTAATTGCAATCTCTTGAGGGTACTAGGAAAAATCTAATTTTCTCTTGGCCTTTGAAGGACCACCCGAACGACCATCAATCCTACTCTTCTTGGGAGGCCTAGGGACACTGATGCGGACCGATATCTTCTGCACAACTGAGCGCCTCCGAGCATAAAAATCATCCAAAGGGGTACCGAAAGGGTCGGTCAGAATGTTGTTCACATCAGCAGCAGCTTCCTTGTACCTCAAAGCACTGCTGGGCTCAAAATCCCTTCCTAGCAACTCAGCCCGAAGAGCATCTACCCAAGTAATGCCACGGTAGACGGTACCAAGCAAATGATCCAAGTAACTCTCGAGAAGAAAAATACTGCCTTGGTGCAATGAAGCGGAAGCCCAACGGTCACGATCATCTCCCCTAAGCCAACTGAAGCTCATTCGAGAAGTCCGGACCCATATAAGAAACTGGACGAAGTACCCCATTCTTCGGGAAAGGAATTATTTGCTGACGACCAAACTGTCTCAAAACCCGTTCTGGCTGATAAAACGATGAGTCCCTCAATCCGGGTAGAACAACATGCTGAAAACCGAGGTCCACTCCACAAAAGGACGAAGACCCCAAGGGCACCACTCGATGTCAGCTGTAAGACGAGAAGAAAAAAATCTCCTCCAACCCTTTTCGGTCAAATCTCTAATCAGCAACCGTCGCCTATGGACAGCAAAAGGAGAAAGGTCGCCGTCCGCCGCATAAAGCCTGAAATGCTCCCGAAGCCATATGGTCAAAAGCAAAGGGCTCCCCCATCGCATCTCGCCCGTACGGTGCAATTCGTCCAAACCATGCAAGGTCTCTCCTACGATGAGCGGAATTATGCTAAATCGCTGTCCTTTCCCCTGTAACACCACTTCAGCCAACTGTGCATCCGCAGTACCTAGAGGAGTGACAAACAAAACCTTGCTGAAAAGGCAGACAGCCATGGCATTTCTCTTAAAGGACTGAACCGCGACATCTTCCGAATGCAAACTGAAAAACATCGGAAGCTCAGTTATGTCAACGACGGTCCCGTGCATCATCTTCTTCACTTCTCTGACAGGGAGATTCAGAATGTCAACCCAAGAATCAACAACATCGCGGTAATACTTGGGGACGGCAATCCGACCGGCCAAAGGCATACCCAAATGGCCCCAAAATCATCAACGGTCGGCACCATTTCATTAGCCAAAAAGTTGAATGTATGGCTATCACAATCCCAAAAGGCTACAACATCCGGCCTCAATATCCGCAAAGTGAAGAGAATTCGAAGCCCGAAATCTTTGATAAAGGCATTTTTGGGATGGGTCTTAAAAGAATACACGAAGGTCGACAAATCCTTCTCGTAACTTTTGACAACCTCGGCATCAAGACTAAAAAGGTTAGAGGCCATGGGAAAAGAAGGTTATAAGCAAGATTGGATAATAGAATGGTGTTCAAAAATGACAGAAAATGGCTGTTGGAATCGAATTGTTGACCAGAAGCTGATATTATAGCTGTTGAAGGATCTTTTGGTCAGCAAGTATCAGGCCCTGAATTTCGCCTCCCAGAGGCGCGCGCCTCCCGACACCGGTATACAAGGCGCGCGCATCTCGTATCCAAGAGAGGAGGCGCCCGCGTCCCAGATGGAAGATGCTCCAGAAACAGCCCTTGTCAGTTTAAGAAGGAAGCCCAGGCACGTTCAAACGCCTTCTATCTACAGGAAATATCAATCCCACAATAGGAGAAGCTCAAAACGACGACAGCAAACACCCAGCTGGGCACACATTAATTTGGTCCGCCCTTAAGGCATGTCTAAAAACTGGAATAAGACAGAAACTCCCACTCAAAGTAGGGTGTCTTTCATTTTTCTCAAAAATCATATTTTTACAATTCATCCCCAGCACAAAGCATTCTGCAGTCAGCTGTGCCCCACCCCGTCAAAAGTCAAAGTCAAAAAGTCAAAGTATGACTCACGAGAACAACTTGGTCTGGGATGATCTACGGAATCACTGCTTCATCATTAAGCAAGATCTACATCCATTCAAAGTAAACGGTCCTCCGGGTCCCGCACCTCAGCAAAACGGTCCCCCGGGTCCCGCACTTCAGCAAACGGTCCTCCGGGTCCCGTACTTAAGCAAACGGTCCCCCAGGTCCTGCACTTAAGCAAACGGTCCTTTGGGTCCCGCACTTCAGCAAACGGTCCCCTAGGTCCCGCACTTCAGCAAACGGTCTTCCAGGTCCCGCACTTAAGCAAACGATCCTCTGGGTCCCGCACTTAAGCAAACGGTCCTCCGGGTCCCGCACTTCAGCAAACGGTCCCCTGGGTCCCGCACTTCAGCAAACGGTCCCCCGGGTCCCGCACTTAAGTAAACGGTCCTCCGGGTCCCGCACTTCAGCAAACGGTCCTCCGGGTCCCGTACTCCAGCAAACGGATCTCGCTATCAGCAAACAGATCCCGCTTCCAGCAAACAGATCCCGCTTCCAGCAAACGGATCCCGCTATTAGCAAAGCGGTTCACACAGGGAGCGCACCCTTATCTCTCAAAGCCGCTCACACAGGGAGCGCACCCCTATCCTCCGCAATTTCAAATTCCTGCTTTTATTGAGTCTTTTCCTTTCCTTGGTGATGTCCTAAGCGGATGTCTGTCTTTCGTCGGCGCGTTTGCTTCGCAATCCATGCCGCCGAGGGGCTCTGTAGACACCCCGCCTTGGACCGCTCACCCCGATTGCACACTTGATTTCGTGTTTCTCCCTCTTTTAAGTGTTTCCTGTTAGTTTCTGTTACTTTGGTTAAGTTCCAGACGGACTCCGTTAAGTCCCGGGACTAAACTGAATAACAGTTCTAACTTTCTAGTCCATTCTGTCAAAAATCACTTCTCAGAGTTGCACGCCTCCGCCCCTTGAGGCCAGACGCGCGCGCCTTCCGCCGCCTAGGTGGGATACGCGCGCTTCTGGGGTGTGTCAGTTACAGATTCTACCCAAGAATTTCTCCCTTGCTCATTATACATGATTTTGCCCAGGAAAGATTTCTTGGAGACTCCGTTTGGCTCCAAAAACAGTCACTTTTCAACTATAAAAACCCCTCCAATCCATCATTGGAGGAGGACTTGGAAAATCATTACTTTCAAACCTTTTTACTCACTTCTTTCATAAGACTTTTCTTGGGACTTCTTCAACAAAGTATCCAATCTCTTCTTCAAGGCTTCACAAGAGATTCTTTTTGAAGGATACTATAGGTAAAGGTCTTAAACATTTCTCCTCTCCTTCTTCTTCTTCTTCTTCTTCTTCTTCTTCTTCTTCAATCAAATGTGCAATCACCCAAAACCATTTGGGACATGACACCAACGGTCCTTTCATTACATTGAATTGGCCTAGGAGTCATCTCCCTACATTCCAAACTCTAAAACCCTTTTTATCATCATTTTAATAGGAAGAACACATTTATCTTAAAAAGTGAATTATGAACAAACAAGACCGACTTTGCTCGGGCGAAATGGGTGTTTAAGTACTTCCCATTTCGTAACCTAACCCCCGAACCCCTCATCCCAAAGAATCTCTGTTTTCATAAATCAACTTAGGCTCATAAACATTAGGTTTTCTTACGTTCCTAAAAAACGTGGGTGGCGACTCTAAAACACAATTAGACATCCTAGGTAATTCGCGCGCTCTAGCCAAGCCGTGGTCCCCCGGGGTATCTACAACACTGCATTTATTTCTTAAATTGAATCGAAGAAGGCTGATGAAGCGCTCCAATATCGTAATTGGGTTGTTGCAATGAAACAAGAACTCAATCAATTTGAACGATGTAAGGTTTGGACTCTTGTTCTAAGACCTCATGATCAAGGAGTGATTGGTATGAAATGGGTGTTCAGAAACAAGATGGACAAGAATGGAACCATCATAAAAAAACAAAGAAAGATTGGTTGCATAAGGCTATAGGCAAGAAGAAGGAATTGATTACGATGAAACTTTTGCGCCTGTAGCAAGACTTGAAGCTATCAGAATCTTCCTAGCTTACACCGCTCACAAGAACTTCAAGTTATATCAAATGTATGTGAAGAGCGCATTTCTAAATGGTGAACTCCAAGAACAAGTCTACGTTGCTCAACCACCTGGGTTTGAAGATTCACAATTTCCAAATCATGTTTACAAACTCCAAAAAGCTTTGTATGGGATCAAGCAAGCACCAAGAGCATGGTACGATACACTATCCAAGTTTCTCATTGAGAAAGGCTTCACATACGGTAAAATCGATACAAATCTTTTCATTGCCAAACATAATGGTCATAAATTACTTGTTCAAATTTATGTTGATGATATTATATTTGGTTCTACTAATGAATTTTTGTGCAAGCGCTTTGAGAAACTAATGAAGAGAAAGTTTGAAATAAGCATGATGGGAGAACTTACATTCTTCCTCGGGCTTCAAATCAAGCAAATGAATGAAGGCATGTTTATAAATCAAGCCAAGTATACAAGGTATCTAATCAAAAAGTTTGGAATTGAGAATGCTAAAGCATACGACACTCCAATGGCTACCGGCAACAAACTCGACAAAGATTTAAAAGGTAAAAAGGTTGATCAAGCTCTTTACCGAGGTATGATTGGCTCACTCCTTTATCTTACTGCTAGGAGGCCTAATATAATGTTTAGTGTTTGTGTTTGCGCTTGTTATCAACTGACCCTAGAGAAGCGCACTTAATTGCTGTGAAACGTATTATAAGATATCTCTCTGGCACTGTTAACGTTGGACTTTGGTACACCAAAGATTCGAAATTTAAACTTGTAGGTTATTAAGATGCGGATTATGCAGCGTGCACAATTGATAGGAAAATCACCAGTGGCACTTGTCATTTCCTCAGATATCGACTTGTGTCATGGGCGAGTAAGAAACAAGCTTCAGTTTCTGTCTCAACTACGAAAGCAGAATATATCGCTGCTGGAAGTTGTTGCTGTCAGATTCTATGGATGAAGCAGCAATTGGTGGACTACGACATTATTGAAGAAAATTGTCCCATTTCCTGTGACAATACATCAACAATTGCAGTTTCAGAAAATCCTGTCATGCACTCCAAGATAAAGCACATAGACATCAAATATCATTTCCTCAAAGACCACGTGGAAAAAGGCAACATTCATTTGGAACACGTGGGAACCGACTTTCAAATCGCCGATATCCTTACGAAGGCATTAGATGCAAAACGGTTCATATTCTTGAGGGAGAAATGGGTATGCTTGAACTTAACTAGTCCATACAGTTTTGTCATTACTAATGATTGGGTCTTTTTAAGTTGTGAAAATCCTAGGTTTTAAAAGTTAAAATCAATTTCAAAGTTTCGAGGAAACTTCATACATCTGTTTACGTGCCTTAACTGTTGGGTATGATTATTATTTAACCCTCCTATATATGTTAGAATTGATTGATACCATCACCTACATTTATTTTATGGACTTTAGGACCCTATGTAAGAAGTTTTGTAACTTCAATTTTAGTTAAGTCCTCTTTATAGACTAGGCTTAGTGTTTAGGGCTGAAGCTTTCGATCTGAGGTCTCATGAGCAAATATCTAAGTGTGATGCACATGACCTTCATGCGCAGCACCATCTGCGCATACTTATGCACATGATTTTCATGCGCAGCGCAGATATACCTTAGTCAAATCTCTTATTTCCTGACCTCACCTTAATATAGCTTGGAAAGCGTTAGGTAAAGCAACGCTTTTTGGTATGAGTCAAAGTGCTGATGTGGACAATCAACAACGTGCACACTCAGCATACACGTTGATGGAGAGACGCGCCTCAGTTTGAAAATTCAAATTGAAGACAGCTGTCACCCTTCTAGAAGATATCTGAAAGTTGTCAACTTGTTGTCTCTAATGCCTATAAAGGACAGCTGCGTACCAATCACATTGTGACAGCACATCGACCTTGCTGAAGCTCCCCAACGGCTAGTTCTTGGAGCTCCACTATAAATAGCCAGCTCTTCCTTATTTTCCAAGCTGCTTGTGCTTTTGCTTTCAAAGAGAAAGATTTGAAGATTTGAAGATTGCTTGCTCATTTCCAGAATTCCCAAGATCAACCTTCATACCTTCATACTCATCCAAGCCCAGATCCTAAACAGCATTTGTATCACCAGAATTTCTTGTGCTTTCCATCTCATAGATTCAAAGAGCCCAGATTTCTGATACACACACACACCTCTTGAAGTTTCGATCTCATCGATCTTACTTCTAGAAATACACCGGTTATTGTCTAGGATTTTGTTCTTTCATAGATTATAGATCTTTGAGAAAGTTTTGTTCTACATCTTTGTATCTTGTAAACTCTCTCATATAATAAGACCTTAGAAATCCAAGACTAACCATCTTGGTAGAGGATGTAGATCTTTTCCCGATCGAACCTTTCCAAATAGCGTGTTCATTTATTGTGCTTTTCATTCTACATTTAAGCTTTACTTATATATTGTTTTGTTTGATGTTTGTAGATTGTCTTGCTTCGATAGAATTGTGTGTGTATGCTTGTTGCCTTAGTTCCATTTTGCGCCAATCTTTAAGCTAAACCTAGTGTGTGCGTATTTACACTTCTGCGCATTCTCCCTGCGCATAAGTGATTGCTTTAAGTTTCCGCTGTGCATTTCACACTCTTGTTGCGCGCTATACTTAGCCAAAATAAGACCTGTGCGCATTAGCCATTGTTTTGCAAAAGGGTTTGAAAAGAATTTTAAAACGCTATTCACCCCCCTCTAGCATTTTTCATACCCTTGTTGCCCTTCTGGGACCAACAAGTGGTATCAGAGCAAACACCTTTATAAAACACTTTTGTTTTTCAAGCTTAACAGCTTGGGTGCCGATTCTAAATGGCAAACTCAAAACCTATGGCAACTGCAAACTACACTCATGTTCCGGTCTTTGATGAAGATCATTTTGACGTGTGGAAATTCAGCATATTGACCCATCTCAACTCAAGCGACGAAAGGCTCCATGACACCGTAGTTTATGGACCTTACATTCCGGTTAAAGCGAATACAAATCCACACACCAACGCTACTCAACCTACAGTACTTAAACCGAAGGAAGAATGGACTGAGTAAGAAACAAGAAGAGTTGCTAATGACGGAAAAGCAAGAAACATTCTCCTAAGCACTCTAAGCACGGCTATGAAACAACAAGTCATGCATTATGCTACTGCTAATGAGATATGGGATGCCATTGAAGAGCATATAGAAGGAGATACCGTTTGCAAGGAGAACAAGAGATACGAAGTACAAAAGAGATTCAACCATTTCTCTCAACTCCCCGGAGAAAACTTAAGACAAACTTATGAACGCTTTTGTGAAATTATCAATCTATGTATTTCACTTGGCATGAAGTTTTCAAACAAAGATTTGAATGTAAATTTTCTCCAAGTTTTTGGATCAAGATACCTACATAAATCTAGCGCTCTTGAAGACACTGTAACTTTGGATGATTAGACTCTAAGGAACCTTTATGCTAATCTCAAAGTTTATGAGCTCAAACTTCAGCGAATTAGTGAAACTGAAGGAAAATCAAAATCTGTTGCAATGGTGGTGCATAGAGAGGAAGCCCAACCTCCTACGCCTGCGCCTATTCAGAAAGAGAAAAGTCCCGATCCCCAAATTTCTACTTCTGAGCTATTGGACATGGACGATGAAGACTTCGCTTTATTTGTGAAGAGATTCCAGAAGTTCAGAAAAATTCACCAAGCCCGGCTCAACCAGCAAATATCAAGGATCTACCAGCAAAGCTCCTTCAAAGTTCATAAGGAGCAATAATTCTAAAAGAAAAGAAGACCTTGTTTGTTTTAATTGCAGGAAACCCGGACACTTTGCATCAAGCTGCCCAATTCCCAAGTTCGAGTATATGCAAAAGAAGAGAAGCCATACTCCTAAATTCACTCCCAAGTTCACTCGTCATAAGGGAATGGTTGCTGAGGAAGAAGCACCAGCAAATGAGCATAACACGTGGATTGAAACAGACTCCGATGAGAGCGATGAAGACTCGGATGATGGACTCGTTTGTTTTGTTGCAAAAGATGAAGATGATGTTGAAATTAATGACTATGACTCTGATGACTTTTCAAAGGATGTTCCCGATATGAAAAACTTGAACAAACCAATCAAGAAATCTGCTAGTCACTCTGAGGCGAAAAAGAAGAAAGGACCAACCAACAGTGAGCTAATTGAACAAGGATGTCTTACTCCGGCTCAAAGCGATGGTGGATTATTATTTGCCCGATGTGATCTAAGTGCAAGGAACAAGCTAAGAAAGGGAACTTACATCAGACCACAAGTTGAACCAGCTGCACCAATTCCTAAAATCAACGATGATGAAATTGTTGCTGAACAAGAAAAGTTAGTCAAAAAGGCTGAAAAGGTAATCAGTAGATTTGATAATATGAAGGAAGCTTTGGCACTATCATGTGATGAAATTTCCCAGCTTAAGACCGAGAAAACTGTTCTAAAATCTAAACTCACCCTCCTTAAGGAGCAGATAAAGAGCATGACTCCTCTTACTGTTAAAAACACTTTTCTAACAGAACAGAACTCACTTCTTAAAGTTCAAAACGATGAATTGATCGCTCAAATTACTGATCTCAAAAAGATTACAAATGAGTGGTCCAATTCTCGTGTCACTATGGACAATATTTTTTAGTCCCAAAAAGCCAGTGGTGATAAAAGTGGCTTGGGATTCTCATCAACTAGTGACAACTTTAAGTGTGATGTCTGTGCTGAAAGAGATAGTGAATTTACAAAACAGCAAACTTTTGAAATTCCCAAGGAAAAACATTCTAATCCAATGGGAAAAGGACAGGAAAAAGTCAAGAGACAAACATTCCACTATGTCTACCCAACGAAGCAATTTGGGAAAGCTAATGGGAAAGATATAGCTACAGATGAATCAGCTCCTAGCAAAATCATTCTTGAAACTAAGAGCGCTCCTTCTACTAGTGCGCATTATGCGCCCAGGAGCCATGCGCCTCACCGCCATGTGCATCCTAGCCCTATGTGCACTCCTAGAAAAGGCGCTCCAAAATTTCAAAAGAAA
Source organism: Campanula takesimana (assembly GCA_026119855.1). Lineage (NCBI taxonomy): Eukaryota > Viridiplantae > Streptophyta > Magnoliopsida > Asterales > Campanulaceae > Campanula > Campanula takesimana. The sequence continues at coordinate 104,674 of JAOWBW010002166.1, forward strand.
GATTTTGTTAAGGCTGGCTCATCTGACCCAAAGAAGAGTGCTATCCCTAATAAAAGTAAAGAGTTTGTAAAAACTCATGTGATTAGTGGCTTTCAACATTGTTCCATTTGTGATTGTTTTGGACACAAGGCCGTGGAATGCCTTTTGAGATTCACTCCCAATGCCAAAGGACATAAAAATCCCAAGGTCAAGCAAGAGTGGGTCGTCAAAAGTCGCTAACTCTAGGACCCAAAAAAGGAATAAAGGGGACCTGCTTTAAATGTCTATATTTCAGGTTCTTTGCTTCATGGCTGGATCTTCTAAAGCTAGAATGAATGAATGGATTCTTTACAGTGGGTGTTCAAGACACATGACTGGAGATGAATCCTTATTAGAAGATGTCCATGAAGAAAAAGGTCCCTCAGTAACATTTGGTGATAATAACAAAGGTCAAGTTGTTGCATATGGAAAGCTCAAGAAAGACAAAGTGTGCATAGAAAGAGTCTCTCTCGTCGAAGGACTCAAGCACAACTTATTATCCATATCTCAATTTTGTGACAAAGGATTAGAATGCCATTTCACTTAACGTAATGTCTTATCAAAAATGGCAAAACTGGAGCTATCTTACTCACGGGATATCGTAAGACAAATATTTACATTATTGATTTCCATAGTATGAACTCTAGTACTAATCTTTTTTTTTTGTAGCAAAAAATGTGAGTGAAAATAGTTAGCTATGGCACAAGCGCATGAGTCACTTGAACTTCAAATGTCTATCAAAACTCAGCAGGGACAATCTTGTCAAAGGACTTCCCAAGGTTGCTGATCATCATGACAACAAATGCGCTGCATGTCAACTTGGCAAACAATCAAAGCAATCTTTCTCCAACAAGACAAATCCTTCAACTTCTAGATGTTTGTAACTGCTGCACATTGATCTCTTTGGACCAGTTACCACTGCAAGCATAAGAAGAAACAAGTATACCTTAGTTATGGTGGATGATTTCTCAAGATACACATGGGTGGAGATGATGATTACTAAAGACGATTGTTATGATATTCTCACCTCATTATTTAGACTGCTCCAAACCTAAAAAGAAGATGACATCGTTAGTGTTCAATCCGACAACGGAACAGAATTCAAGAACAACGGTGTTTCTCGATATTACGAAGATCATGGGATAGATCACAACTTCTCAACCGCTGGAGTTCCTCAACAAAATGGAGTTGTGGAAAGAAAGAATAGAACGTTGATAGAAGCAGGCAAGACGATGATAGCAGAAGCTAAATTGCCTATGTATTTCTGGGAGGAAGCTATCAACACAGCATGATTTACTCAAAATCGTTCCCTCATCAACAAGCTCCATAACAAGACCCCTTATGAACTTTGGCGTGGTAGAACTCCCAACATTGCTTTCTTCAAGATCTTTGGCTGCAAATGCTATATCCTCTACAATGGAAATGAACATAGAGGTAAATTCGATGCCAAAGCCGACGAAGGTATTTTTGTTGGGTATGCTAAACATTCTAAAGTTTTTCGCGTTTTTAATAGATCTACATTAGTTATAGTTGAATCTGTACATGTTACATTTGATGAACATTCTCTCCTTGAGCCACATTTGGCTCCAAATGTTGCTGATGATTCTATTGAGCTTAATGAAACAGGTGCTCCTCTTTATGTTGCGCCTACTCAAAATCAGAATCTATGAACTCAAGGAAATCCATCAACATCAGTTGCGCAAAGCTATGTCAATAGCGCACCAAGAGAACCTTCAGTTGCACCTTACCATGCGCCTGATGTGTCCTCTCATGCGCCCCAATCTACTGCTGCATCTGGTGTCAATCCCACTTTCAATTCTCAACCAGTTCAACCCCCAAATTTTGATGATTTTAACGCTGGTGAAGATGTACCAATTGAAGACCTTCAAGTTACTACAACTCAACCTAACTTGCCTCCTGAAATTCGTGAAGTTAGAGATCACCCAATCACTAACATCATTGGTGATCTTCATGATGGAGTTCGTACAAGGAGAGCTACAAACTTTGATGCTTATACTGCATTCATCTCTCAAGTTAAACCTAAGAAGGCTGATGAAGCGCTCCAAGATCCAAGTTAGGTTGTTGCAATGCAAGAAGAACTCAACCAATTTAAACGATGTAAAGTCTGGACTCTTGTTCCAAGACCAAATGATCAAGGAGTGATTGGTACGAAATGGGTGTTCAGAAACAAGATGGATGAGAATGGAACCATCACGAGAAACAAAGCAAGGCTGGTTGCGCAAGGCTATAGGCAAGAAGAAGGAATTGATTACGATGAAACATTCGCGCCCGTAGCAAGACTTGAAGCTATCAGAATTTTCCTAGCTTACGCTGCTCACAAGGACTTCAAGCTATATCAAATGGATGTTAAGAGCGTGTTTCTAAATGGTGAACTCCAAGAACAAGTCTATGTAGCTCAACCACCTGGGTTTGAAGATTCTCAATTCCCAAATCATGTCTACAAACTCCAGAAAGCTTTGTATGGGCTAAAGCAAGCACCAAGAGCATGGTATGATACTCTATCCAAGTTTCTCATTGAGAAAGGCTTCACACGCGGTAAAATCAATACTACTCTTTTCATTGCCAAACATAATGATCATAAACTACTTGTTCAAATTTATGTTGATGATATTATTTTTGGTTCTACTAATGAATTGTTGTGCAAGAGCTTTGAGAAACTAATGAAGAGCAAGTTTGAGATGAGCATGATGGGAGAACTCACCTTCTTCCTCGGGATTCAAATCAAACAAATGGATGAAGGCATATTTATCAACCAAGCAAAGTATACAAGGGATCTAATCAAAAAATTTGGACTAGACAATGCTAAACCATATGATACTCCAATGGCTACCGGAAACAAACTCGACAAAGACTTGAAAGGTAAGAAAGTTGATCAAACTTTATATCGAGGTATGATTGGCTCTCTCCTTTATCTTACTGCAAGTAGGACAGATATTATGTTTAGTGTTTGTGTCTGTGCGCATTATCAATCTGATCCTAGAGAAGCGCACTTAATTGCTGTAAAACGTATTATACGATATCTCTCTGGCACTGTTAACCTTGGACTTTGGTACACCAAAGATTCGAATTTTAAACTTGTAGGTTATTCAGATGCGGATTATGCAGCGTGCACAATTGACAGGAAAAGCACAAGCGGCACTTGTCATTTCCTTGGATATCGACTTGTGTCATGGGCTAGTAAGAAACAAGCTGCAGTCTCTGTCTCAACTACAGAAGCAGAATATATTGCTGCCGGAAGTTGTTGCTGCCAGATTCTATGGATGAAGTAGCAATTGGTGGACTATGACATCAAAGAGGAAAATTGTCCCATCTATTGCGACAATACATCAACCATTGCGGTTTCAGAAAATCCTGTCATGCATTCAAAGACCAAACATATTGACATCAAGTATCACTTCTTCAATGACCACGTGGAGAAAGAAAACATTCATTTGGAACACGTGGGAACCGACTATCAAATCGCGAATATTCTTACAAAAGCACTTGATGCTAAAAGGTTCATATTCTTGAGAGGTGAAATGGGTATGCTTGAACTCAGCTAAATCTTGTCCATATGGTTTGTCAATACTAATAATTCTATGCTTTCTTGAAATATTCGAAGTTAGATGCCTAATGCGCACGCCTATCTCATGCGCACATGATGATGCGCACAAGGCAAATCATTTCTGAGATTTCTAAGAATCTCTGCGCATTATAAGTACTGCGCATATACTTCATGCGCATGCCACATGGACCTCAGGTAAGTTTTCTCTACAATAGTTACACCTAGGTCCTTGACTTGCTGAGTCAGCACATAATTTGCAAGGGTACTTGCGTAATTATGTATTTTCCCTCGTCATTTCTTTTTAAATTTTCTTGGGAAATTACTTTTCTACCCCTGCACATGTCCCACCTCATTTAATGCAAAATCATTGAGTGACGCGCCATTAATGCTTAGTGTGTGCTACTTATGATGAAAGTGGAAGATTCTTTTCGTGACCATTAATTCCTTACACACGCGCGTGGATAGGACTTCTCACGCGCGCTCCTCATTGGTCCACGTCACATGTGTCGCGCCCCCGGACCCCGCGGGCCCCGGGACCGCGATCTGGACGTCGACTCTAACAATAAACTTCAAAATACCGAAGTTAAAAATTCCATTTAACACCAAAAGGTGATGAACCAAAGTTTTACAAAATCGAGTTTGATAAAAACCAAATACAACTTATCATAAACTTCCACAAGTTTATGCTAACAAGAATACAAATATACAAAATCCTAATGATGTCAAAGTTTGGTACAAATATCCCCAAAAGGTTACACATTGATATAATGTAAACCAACCTATACAACTTTCCCCAAAAGAACGGATCCACACTCGACGTCCTCTTTCTCGTGATCAGCGAGACTATTCCTTAGCACCTGGGGGGGGTTAAGGAAAACAAAGATAAAAGAAACGGGGTGAGATAAATCTCAATAAGTTACTAATGCAACTACATGACATGCTATGATGCGATAAGCCATAAGCAATGATAAATATCACATAGCACATAGCAATCATCATATAACAGATACCAGCGGAAATAAACACATAACAAAGGATATAGCCAAGGTTTTCCAAACCGGAACATCCAAATAAAGGATCGCTGCGCAGCTTCAATAATCAACCAATCAACATCTTCATAATGGCATGAAAGCCGAAGAGAAAACCCCGGTACCGGAACCAAATCATAAAAGTGTCACAAGGGACAAGGACCATGACACAAAGTCATGCCCATTAGCCAGATACATTCACGAAGGAACGCTGACTTATCCTTTCCAAGGCCAATCTGGAGAAGGGGTATAGTAAGGGCAAAACAATGGTCAACATTGTAATGGACTTGGCTTTGCCATTATAATCTTTCCCATCGCCCGATGCAACAAATATGCCAGCTGGGCTACCAAATGAATGCTAAGTAATAATAATTTAGCATGAATGAACAACTTAAGGTTCCAAAGTAGGGAACCATTCCAATTAAATCACCACAAAGGCAAACCAATACAAACCGTGCATCAAAGATGAACCACGTTCCCAAAATGATACTTAATCAAATTCCATCTCGTATTTATTCACAAAGGAATCAAACCCAATCAATAAAGTGTTCCAAAAATGACACTTAACACTTACTTAATTTCAAACACAAACTTGATCACAAAGGACTCAATTCTAACACTAGAATGCACTACAATGTTCGCTAAGGTCAACTAGGAGGACACCCAAGAATTGGATCACAACGCATTCTTTAGTCACACAATTTAACAACATGTGCATTTTTCAGAGACCTGTGCGGCCGCCCACTATGGGTTGTGCGGTCGCCCAAAGTGCCTCAAAACAAGAACAAAAACTCTCAGAAAGGTGCGCGGTCGCCCAAACTATTTTGGGCGGTCGCACAACAAGCCGGAATCGCCAGAATCGAGAAGAACAACATGGGTTCTTCCATTTTTATACCCAAAACTCAAAACACCCAAAATCCAACACTCCCAACAAGATTTCTAAGGTACCCAAACATTATTTAAACAAAGAGGGGACCTTAACAACACCCTTAATCAACCAAACCCAAGGTTAAATCAAGGTATTCATCAATTCACCATTTTTGATCAAAAACCCAAATAAATTCCAAATAAATTGCAAACTCAACCAAACTTCAAATATAACACATTAATCATCATATAAACATGATATGAACATTTTAGCATTTAAATGGGGGAAAAGTAACTTACTTGAATTTTTTCAAAGTTGACGGAATTCAAATCTTTTTGACTCTACGCGATCCTAGCGACGATCTAAACAACGTTTACGTTTTAAGAAATGAGAAAAGATGAGAGGAAGAAGGAGAAAATGAAGAGAGAAGAAGGAGAAGAAAACGTACCCAAACTTGGAGAGAGAGAGAGACTTGTCTGGGAAAAATAAATGGGGTGGAGTATGGTGAGGGAGAAGGAGGTGAGGGAAGGTGTAGGGAGGGAGTAGGGAAAAAATGTTTAAAAGATTTACACTGGCCCCCTCTCTCACACTACGCACAAACTACACTCCCAACTAACAATTAAGACCCAACACTTCCACACTAGCCCAAATAACTCGAATAAAATGCTAGGCACAATTATTATAACACATAAATTGCACACATAATTATTTAAATAAATAATAATTTAAATAAATAAATAAGCAATAATTAAATAAAAATCATTTAATTACTAATAAAATAGAGCCTATATTTCGGGTCGTGACATTCACTCCCCCTTAAAGAAAATTCGACCCGAATTTTAACGAGACTTACCTTAAACAAAAAGCCACGGAAATTTCCTCTCGATCTCATCTCGGAGCTCCCACGTCGACTCCTCGATGTTATGATTCCTCCAAAGAACTCGGACCAACGCAATGCTCTTGCTCCTCAACTCTTGGACCTTGGAATCTAGGATCCGAACCGGTCGTTCCTCATAACTCATATCGGGCTCAATATCCTCCGGTATCCTCGGTAACACGTGAGACGGATCATGAACATACTTCCGAAACATAGAAACGTGGAAAACGTTATGCAACCGGTCCAAAGATGACGGCAACGCAAGACGATACGCAAGAAGTCCAACCTTTCCCAAGATCTCGAACGGACCAATAAACCTCGGAGCCAACTTGCCTTTCTTCCCAAACGACGGATACCCACCTTCGGAGACACTTTCAAGAATACCAAATCACCAACCTGAAAACTAAGTCTCGCCTTCGGTTATCTGCATAGCTCTTATGACGACTCTGGGCTGTCTTCAATCTATCCCGGATAACTTTGACTTTCTCAACCGAATCCCGAAGCAAATCAATACCCACGATCTTCTTTTCACCAACCTCATCCCAACAAATAGGCGATCTACACTTTCTTCCATACAAGGCCTCAAACGGAGCCATCTCGATACTAGCCTGATAACTGTTGTTGTAAGAGAATTCCACTAACGGTAGGTGCGAATCCCAAGAAAAGAAAAATCTCTATCGAACACGCTCGCAACATATCCTCAAGAATCTGAATAGTCCTCTCGGATTGACCATCGGTCTGGGGATGAAAAGCTGTACTGAATCGCAAATCTGTACCCAAAGCTTCCTGAAACGCCTTCCAGAATCTAGAAGTAAACCTCGGGTCTCGATCTGACACAATGCTAACCGGAACCCCATGCAATCTAACAATCTCATCAATATAAAGGGTCGCAAGCTTCTCCATCGAATATCTGATGTCAATAGGCAAGAAATGGGCACTCTTGGTCAATCTATCCACTATTACCCAAACACTGTCAAACTTCCTACGGGTACGAGGCAGTCCCGTAACGAAATCCATAGTCACATGCTCCCATTTCCACTCGGAAATCTCTAACGGCTGAAGCAATCCCGCGGGTCTCTGATGCTCGGCTTTGACCTGCTGACACGTTAAACACCTCGATACAAACTCGGCTATTTCCCTTTTCATATTAATCCACCAAAATTGTTGCTTCAAATCCTGATGCATCTTCGTACTACCTGGATGAATAGTATACCTCGATTTGTGACCCTCATCAAGAACTCTCTGCTTAATTCCATCAACATTCGGAACACACAAACGACCACGGAAAGTCAAAACTCCACTCGAACTCAAAGAAAAATCCTCGAAATTCTTCTCTTCAATTTACCCATTATCTTCACCAACTCGGGATCCTCTTTCTGAGCTTCCTTTATCCTCTGAACTAGGGTCGGAGACACCCTAAGATTCGCAAAAATAGCCCCATGTCTCGATTCACGAGGAGACCAATCTCGAACATCCTCAAGCATTTTCCATTCCGAACCATCAACGAAGCCACATAAGACTTTCTACTAATCGCATCGGCTACCACATTCGCCTTCCCCGGATGATAAGAAATCGTACAATCATAATCCTTCAACAATTCCATCCATCGGCGCTGTCGGTTGTTCAACTCTTTCTGAGAGAAAAGGTACTTCAAACTCTTGTGATCTGTAAAAATCTCAAACTTCGCTCCATAAAGATAGTGCTTCCACTTGTGCAACGCAAATACAATAGCCGCTAACTCCATATCATGAGTCGGGTAATTCTGTTCACTCGGGGTCAACTTCCTCGAAGCATACGCAATTACTTTCCCATTCTGCATCAACACACAACCCAAACCCTCTTTCGAAGCATCACTATAATTACCAACCATCACTCCCATTAGGCAAAGTCAAGATCGGTGCGGTAGTCACCTCTTCTTCAATTCCTCGAAACTCTTGCCACATTTCTCGGTCCACACAAACGGAACATTCTTCCGGGTCAACTGAGTCATCGGAGTAGCAATCCTCGAAAACCCTTCAATAAACCTTCGGTAATACCGGCTAAACCCAGAAAACTACGAATCTCGGTCACTGACTCGGGTCTCTTCCAATCCACTATAGCCTCAATCTTAGACGGATCCACAGAAATCCCATCTTTCGAAATAACATGACCCAGAAATGACACCTTCTCGAGCCAAAATTCGCATTTACTGAACTTCGCAAATAATTTCTCCCTTGCAAGAACGGATAAAAACTGTCCTCAAGTGCTGCTCGTGCTCCTCTCGGGATTTCGAATAAACAAGAATGTCGTCGATGAAAACCACCACGAACGAATCAAGATAGGGATGGAAAATCCGGTTCATCAAATCCATAAATACGGCCGGTGCGTTGGTCAACCCAAACGGCATAACCAAGAACTCATAATGACCATACCGAGTGCGAAAAGCAGTCTTCGGAATATCCTCCGTTCGAACTCTCAACTGATGGTACCCACTCCGCAAATCAAGTTTAGAGAAAACCACGCCCTTGAAGCTGATCAAATAAATCATCGATGTGCGGTAGAGGATACTTATTCTTCACCGTAACCTGATTCAACTTCCGGTAATCTATACACAATCTCAAGGAACCGTCTTTCTTCCGCACAAATAAAACCGGTGCTCCCCACGGGGAAACACTAGGGCGGATAAACCCTCGATCAAGCAACTCTTGCAACTGAACCTTCAACTCTTTCAACTCTGCGGGAGCTAACCTATAAGGTGCTTTCGAAATCGGAGCCGTACCCGGCAAAAGATCTATATAAAACTCAATCTCACGATCGGGAGGCATCTCATACTCGGTAGAGAAAACATCGGGAAACTCCCGAACTACCCGAACACTATCCAAACTAGGGGATTCTTTCCTAGTATCAAGAACACTAGCCAAATACCCCTCACAACCACTATGCAATAATCGCCTCGCTTTCATAAAAGAAATTAAGCGAACCTTTCTACTCAGAGGACAAGCTTCAAACACAAACTTAGGCACATCAGGAATAGAAAAAGTAACAGTTTTCTTACGGCAATCAACAGAATCATGAAACTTGCTCAACCAATCCATACCCAAAATGACATCAAAGTCTTGGATAGGAAGAACTACCAAATCCGCACAAAGGACTCGACCACAAATAACCACGTCACAAGCACGAAAGACTCGATCAGAAATCAAGCATTCTCCTATAGGGGGTCGACACCTCTAGCACGTACGGTAAAGACTCGAATGCAGCATTTAACATGGAAGCAAATTTCACAGAAATGTATGAATGAGATGATCCTGGATCTACTAACGCTCGTGCGCTCACATTAGACACAGAAACAATACCTCCAATAACGGATGGATCATCGGTCGCTTGTTGCTGATTCATTGCAAACACTTTCCCTTGGACCTTGGGCTTCCGGCGGCATCCCTTTTCTGACCCTGATTAATACTAACCCCTGACCCGGATGACTGTCCTCGGTGCCTCGTGCAATCTCTCGCCAAGTGCCCCATTTCACCACAATTGATACCTTGCCTTGCTTTTTCAACACCTATCCTCCGAATGGCCTACCTTTTGACAAAAGGTACAAGGCTTCCTAATTTGGCTCCCTTGGTTCCCGGAAGTGGTACCCGGGTTCCTTGGGTTTTGCTGCCCTCGGGACTGAGATTGTCCCCCAAAGTTACCTCGATTACCAATCCTTGGTTGCGACTTGCTCTGCGCCCCTTGCTTACTCGGGTTAGCCACCTCGGTCTTCCTTTTATGCTCCCCAATATCTTGCTCTATCAAATAGGCTCGGTCCACCGCATCTTGGAATGTCACTATCCGTTGAGCAATAAGTTGAGTACGGATGGAGGTCTTCAATCCCCGAATAAACCTCATAGCTTTTTGTTCCTCGGTCCTCACCAAATAGTCGCAATACCGGGCTAATTCTATGAACTTAGCCGAGTATTGTGCTATAGACAACAATCCTTGCTCCAGGTTGAGTAGCTCGATCTCCTTTCGGTTCTGATCAACAACCGAATGAAATGCTCTCTGAACTTACGCACGAACAACTCCCACGCATAACTGTGTGAGTATCATCCCAAGTAGTTTTAACGCCCTTCCACCAATGCTCGGCGGCTCCCACAAGCTTGTAAGCCGCAAACCGGACCTTGTCCTCATCCGAACACCCAAACACATCGTAAATCTTCTCCATAGACTCAATCCACAACTCGGCTTTCCGAACATCGGGTTCCCCATTGAATTCAACCGGTTTAAGCTTGAGAAATTGCTCCAAACCATAACGGGGTGGTGCTTGTTCTACCCTCGGACCTTGATCATGTATGGCCTTCATGGCCGCCTCAACATGCCTTGAAACATGGCACGGGCTTCATCCCTTGTATCATTCGGATTCTGTGCCCCACTAGCACCTCCTCTGTTTCTTCTTCCAGACATTGAGAACAATTATCTGCATAAGACATCAACCGTTAATCACTCCGCACACTACTACCCACCTAGGTCATACTAATCCACCTAGACTTATACATAGAGCTAATGCCATAGCTCTGATACCAACTGTCGCGCCCCGACCCCGCGGGCCCCCGGACCGCGATCTGGACGTCGACTCTAACAATAAACTTCAAAATACCGAGTTAAAAATTCCATTTAACACCAAAGGGTGATGAACCAAAGTTTTTACAAAATCGAGTTTGATAAAAACCAAATACAACTTATCATAAACTTCCACAAGTTTATGCTAACAAGAATACAATATACAAAAATCCTAATGACGTCAAAGTTTGGTACAAATATCCCCAAAAGGTTACACATTGATATAATGTAAACCAACCTATACAACTTTCCCCAAAAGAACGGATCCACACTCGACGTCCTCTTTCTCGTGATCAGCGAGACTATTCCTTAGCACCTGGGGGGGGGTTAAGGAAAAACAAAGATAAAAGAAACGGGGTGAGATAAATCTCATAAGTTACTAATGCAACTACATGACATCTATGATGCGATAAGCCATAAGCAATGATAAATATCACATAGCACATAGCAATCATCATATAACAGATAGCAGCGGAAATAAACACATAACAAAGGATATAGCCAAGGTTTTCCAAACCGAACATCCAAAAAGGATCGCTGCGCAGCTTCAATAATCAACCAATCAACTCTTCATAATGGCATGAAAGCCGAAGAGAAAACCCCGGACCGGAACCAAATCATAAAAGTGTCACAAGGGACAAGGACCATGACACAAGTCATGCCCATTAGCCAGATACATTCACGAAGGACGCTGACTTATCCTTTCCAAGGCCAATCTGGAGAAGGGGTATAGTAAGGGCAAAACAATGGTCAACATTATAATGGACTTGGCTTTGCCATTATAATCTTTCCCATCGCCCGATGCAACAAATATGCCAGCTGGGCTACCAAATGAATGCTAAGTAATAATAATTTAGCATGAATGAACAACTTAAAGGTTCCAAAGTAGGGAAACCATTCCAATTAATCACCACAAAGGCAAACCAATACAAAACCGTGCATCAAAGATGAACCACGTTCCCAAAATGATACTTAATCAAATTCCATCTCGTATTTATTCACAAAGGAATCAAACCCATCAATAAAGTGTTCCAACAATGACACTTAACACTTACTTAATTTCAACACAAACTTGATCACAAAGGACTCAATTCTAACACTAGAATGCACTACAATGTTCGCTAAGGTCAACTAGGAGGACACCCAAGAATTGGATCACAACGCATTCTTTAGTCACACAATTT
>JAOWBW010002167.1:0-116726 GCA_026119855.1 Campanula takesimana
CCCATTTTTATGCTAAAGTGTTCATTTCATGTTTATATAATGCTTTAGTTGATACATTTTATGTTTGATTGAGTTTGGGATTTATTTGGAATTTATTTTGGTTTTTGGTTAAAATGGTGATTGTTATGAATGTTGGGTTTCAATCTTAGTTTGGGTTGATTGATGATGTGATTTAGGTCCCTTTTTAGTTGTTAAGTTGTTTTGGTTCATGTTTATGCTTGGTGGGAAGTTTTGGTTGTGATTGATTTTGAGAGTTGTGTAAAATGGTAAGAAATCTTGATGAACCCAGCTGCTGAATCCCTCCCAACCCTCGACCAGGCGCCCGCCCGTGTTTGAACCAGGCGCCCGACTACCTAGCTTTTCCTGCGGCTAGACCCTCTGGTCAAATAAGCGCCCGCCTGCCCCAGTGCGCGCGCCCGCCCGCCCGCCTGTTCTGGAATTCTACCTTTTTGCTTGTTTAAGACTAAAGGGCTTACCTAGTTTAGGTTTTATTCTTCTAATTAACCTAAGTTAACATCGTGGAACACTTTATTAATTGGAATTGGTTCTTTTTGTGAATAAATATGTTATGAAATTTGATTAGTCCCGTTTTGGGAATGTTAGACATCTTCAATGTGTTGTTTGGATTGGTTTACCTTTGTGGTGATTTATTTGGAATGGTTCCCTACTTTGGAATCATTAGTTGTTTATCGTGCTAGTATTTTATTACTTAGCCTTTACTTGAAAGTCCAGCTGGTATTTGTGTGTGTTTTCGGGCGATGTGAAACATTATGATGGCACAAGCCAAGTCCATTATGATGTTGACCATTGTTTTGCCCCATTATTCTCCCTCCTCCAGATTGGCCTTGGATGTGATGAGCTACCCCTTTGTGAGCATTTTATCTATTGGTTTTGGCCTTTGACTGTGTGACACTGTCCCTTATTATTATTGTTCCGGTACCGGGGGTTTTCTCTTCAAGCTTTCATGCTGCTATGAAGATGTTGATTGTTGATTATTGAAGCTGCGCAGCGACCTTATTTGGTTCTATCAGTTGGGAAACCTGGCTAATATCCTTTGTTATTTGTTTATTTCCGCTGCTATCTGTTATTGATAAATGCTATGTGCTAAGTGATATTTATTATTGTTTATTGCTTATTGCATCATAGCATGTCATGTAGTTGCATTAGTAACTTATTGAGATTTATCTCACCCCCCTTTCTTTATCTTTGTTTTTTCCTTAACCCCCCCCCCCCCCAGGAGGAAAGATTAGACTCGCTGATCACGAGGAGGACGTCGCGAGGGTTGAGCTTTTGGGCAAGTTGTTATTGGTGGGTTTACATTACATAAATGTGTAACCTTTTTGGGAATAGTTGTACCAAACTTGACGTCATTAGAATTTGTTCATTTTATTATTTTGGGTGTAAGCTTATGGAGCTTACACTAGTTTATATTTTGTTGTTCAAGTTGGATTTCAAAACTTTGTGTTATCATCTTTTGGTATAAAAGGAAAATTTATCTTCATTATTTTTGGTGTTAATGGTCTTAAGTCGACGTCCAGCTCGCGTACTCCGGGCCCGCGGGGTCGGGGTCACGACAGTCGATGTCTCGTACGAGCCATCCCATGGATCTGCGACTGTTTCTCCTTTTTCCTCGAGGATTTGTTATCTAAACTTGTATATAATCACCTCTAGTCCGTCCTAAAATACCACGCAGCCTTAAATCAGTTCTGGGAACCTTTCTTTTGGAGTAGAATTCTCAACCTTTTGCTCCCAATGGCCCTAAGTAAGTCCGTCCCTTCATCAATAATTGTTGATGAGTTCTCCTTGGGCTCAGAATTAGTGGAACGCTACAAAAATGACTTAGCAACGTTCTTTCACTCGTTCAATAAACCTCATCAAGAGAGATTTGTGGAGATGTTCGGTTTTAAGATTCTTTTCACCTTGAAGAATCTAAAACCGGATTGGAACCTTTTGAAGGGGGTTGCACGCTTTTGAGATCCATCGACTCATCTTTTCAACTTTTCACTTAATTGTGACAAGGTACCGGCGGAGTCTCTTAGGGACTTGTTGAGTATAGGACTTCCCGGGGCACAGAGTTATATTCACAACCGCTATGTTGATCTCCACGCTTTGCCTAGGAGATTTAAAGGTCGGGTGTCTCGCGGTCACGGGGTGGATTCCCAGTGTTGTCTCTTGGCATTATGCTTATTCCGAAGCGCACTTTTCATGAGCAGGTGTGGCATGGCGAACACAGAGCTCGTAGACATTGTTTTGCAAGCTAGAGGACGGGCCTTCAACATAATCCCTCTTATCCTGGGGGAGACCCTTTCATGGTCTTGATGAGCTACACCGAACCGGCTCTATGACTCGGGGAAGTCCATTATTGTTGACTATCTGGCTTAGAGAACATTTTAAACTGTTGGACTTTCCGGTCGAATACTCTCCTTACACTTTCCATAGGCGGAAACTACTAGTGAAGGGTATCAGCGTCGAGGAGTGGGCCCTTCTTTTTGCCAAAGTGGAGGCTGATGATATTGCTTGGTGCCCACCCTTTTGGAAAGTGAAGCGGTTTGTAGCTAATACCCTTGGATACGACAGGGTCGTCCTTCCGGGTCTGAGGGATTCCTCTTTCTATTTTGCTTGGAGGGAGTATTTATTTGTCGGATAAATATCTGGATTGGTTTCTCACAGAACTCCGTCCCAGTGTCGAGGGTATTGATGAGATTCGCCGCTTTCTGTTGGGGGACCAATTCGAGCCTAGCTTGAATTTGAGGAAGAAGGAAGCTAAGGAGGATCCTTCTAATGTCATGTAGATGCCACTCAAGACTTTCTGGATAGTGACTTTTACGAGAAGAGGGCGAACGGACTTCTCGGTAAATTTTAAGCTCTAGATAGAACTCATGTGTTTGTGAGGCTCACTCCCTCAGTGTTTAGTCGACTTGATGTTCCTCCCGGTTTCGAGATACCTTTGTATAAGAGGAAAAGGAATGGCAAGGCGGACCGTGGTCAAGCCCCTACTAAGTCAAGGAAGAAATAGATCCTTAGGAGTATCGAGAGATTGCAATAGATAGATCAATGTTTAGATTTTTAGTATTTTATTTATTTTCTTTTGCAAGTTGGTATTCATGTTAGAAATATTCTCATTACTTTCTTAAAATGCATTCAATTAATAAGAAGACAAGATTTTGATTTTATTTATTGAATAGACCGGACCAAAAGGCTGCCTACGTTCTCCTTTTACATCAATTAAATAAGGAGCTCAGGTCATCGTAGTTCTTTTCTAAGAAAGAGAAAATAAGTCTGCTGACTGACATGTCTCGTACGAGACATAGGTGTCTCGCACGAGACTGTCCCCTATTATTATTATTTATTTATTTTACGCACACCCTGATTTTTGCCTAGACCTCCCTTCAGGTTTTCAATCTAGCGGGCCTCTTTTCTCGTGCTTTCTGCTCTAATTTTTGCCTAGGCCGCCCTTGCGGGTTTTCACCTAGCGAGCTCTTTTTTTTTTGAAATAGGGGACGGACTTATGAGTAGTACTTCTTCAGCTTGTCCATGTTGACGGGCTTCGTCAGTTGATCTCCATCTAGGTATGTGAGTTGCGCCGCTCGTCCAGAGAAGATCTTCTTGACTATGTAAGGGCCTATCCATCTTGGTCCCCACTTTCCCGTAGGATTGAATGGTCCAGGTCAATGTTCGTGTAGGACAAGGTCCCCTTCTTTGATGTTTCTGGATTTGACTTTCTTGTTGAATGTTCGGGCCATTCTCCGTTGATATGCTTAGATATGCTCGGCGGCTCGAAGTCATCGTTCGTCTAGCAGGGCTAGTTGCTCATAACGTCTATTCAACTATGCGACTTCATTCACTTGGTTTTCTAGGAGAACCCTTAGTGATGGTACTTCTAACTCAATTGGTAACACTGCTTCCATCCCATAGGCTAGGGCGTATGGAGTTTCACCAGTGGCGGTACGGATCGAAGTACGGTAGCCCCAGAGTGCAAAGGGTAGCTTGTCGGGCCAGTCTCTGCCAGTCTTAGCCATTTTCCTAATGATGGTCTCTATGGTCTTATTAGCAGCTTCGACTGCTCCATTGGTTTGTGGTCGGTACGATGACAACTTATGTGTCTCTATCTTGTACTCTGCAAGTAGTTGGTCACATTCTTTCTCAAAGTGCGCGCCATTGTCGGATATCATCTCATGAGGTACCCCATATCGGCATATGATGTTGGTCTTAATGAACTCAGCCACCTTTTTGGCAATTAAGACTTTGTAGGATTGAGCCTCGATCCACTTAGTGAAGTAATCAACGGCGACCAACACGAATGAGCGTCCATTATGACTTGTAAGTGAAACTTTGCCAATAACGTCTATTCCCCACGTAGAAAATGGCCAAGGGGATGTCATGGGGTATAACACGGACGGTGGTGCGTGTTGCAGGTTGGCATGTATCTGGCACTTGTGGGATTTTCTAACCATCTCGGTGCAGTCGGCTTCCATAGTAGCCCAATAGTACCCTAGTCGGATAATTTTCTTTGCTAGCATATTGACATTCATGTGGGTTCCACAGACTCGTTGGTGGACTTGGTCCATGATTTCTATGGCTTCGTGCTCATCAGCACAGAGTAGACACTGCTCGTGGTGTTTTTTGTAGAAGCGATCACCTATAATAATGAATTGGGCGGCAAACCATTTGAGGGCTATCTTCACTTTAGGTGATGCGTCTGATGGGAATGTTCCGTCTAGGAGGAAACGCCATACATCATAATACCAAGGTTTATCGTCCAAGGCATTTACAGAGTTACACTCTTTTTTGCAGTCGTGTAGGTCTATGATTGAGTAATAAGCAAGAGTCGTTCTCCTCGCGACTTTGAAGGTTTTGACCTCAGTCCATTTGGGAATTTCCACAAGTGATGCTAGCATGGCTAGCGAGTCTGCTAAGCGGTTCTTATCTCTAGGAAGATAGTAAAAAGTGACATCTTTGAACTGTTTGACCAAGTCTTGGAGATGGTCGTTATATTTCTGGAGTGTAGGATCTTGTACCTTCCACTTCTTCAGTGACTGATAGATTATAAGTTGTGAATCTCCGTGCACTTTTAGTTCAGTCACATTTCTTTCTAAGGCTGCCTCAAGCCGCACTATGCAAGCTTCGTACACGGCAATATTGTTAGTGGCCTCAAAATCAAGACGGATTGCGAGTGGAGTGCAGAAATCTGAGGGATCTACCAGTAACATGCCAATGACATATCCCCATTTATTGGTTGCGCCATTGAAAAATAATTGCCACTTATTTTCTGCTATTGCCATGATGTCCTCATCAGGGAATCGCGGGTCTTCCCCCTTCGCTTCATCACATGGAAATTGGCCAAGTGATCAGCAAAGACTCTTCCTCTCACGGATATCTGTGTGATGTAAGTGATATCATATCCTGTGAGCATAAAGTACCATTTGGCTATCCTAGAGGATACATGTGACTTGTCGAAGATGTACTTCATTGGGTCCATTCTGGCGATCAGTTGTACAGGAAACGCCTCCATGTACAGCTTTAGTCTCTCAGCTACCCATACCAGTGCAGCACACGACTTTTCTAATGCAGAGTAATTCAATTCAGCCCCATGGAAGTGACGGCTGACAAAGTATACGGCATTTTCTTTCTTCGAATCGGGTTGATCTTATGCTAGAATAGCCCCTAGTGCAGTATCATTGACTGTAAGGTAAAAGGTCAACGGTTTCTCTTTATGCGGTGGAACCAACACTGGCGGATTCACTAAGTACTCTTTGACCTTTTCAAAGGCTTCTTGGCATTCTTCGGTCCATTCTAGGGATGCATTTTTCTTGAGGAGTTTGAAGATGGGTTCGCACATCGTCGTGAGTTGATTAATAAAATGACTAATATACTGAAGGCGACCCATGAATCCCTTGACTTCTTTTTACGTCTTAGGTGGATGCATGTCAATGATGGCTTTGATCTTAGCGAGATCCGCTTCTATACCGCGCTCGGTGACCATGTATCCAAGGACTTTCCCTTTCACTACCCCAAACGTGCACTTGGCCGGATTAAGTCTCATTTTGTAGTGTCTCAACCTTTCGAAGAACTTTCTGAGGTCGACGAAATGCTGTCCATCGGAGCCTTTGGAGTGTATGATCATATCATCAACGTACACCTCCATCTCTTTATGTATCATGTCATGAAACATCGCAGTTACGGCTCTATGGCACGTGGCTCCAGCATTTTTGAGTCCGAATGGCATGACCGTATAACAGAACGTCCCCCAAGGTGTGATGAACGCTGTTTTGTGTTGGTCCTCCTCGGCCATGAGGATCTGGTTGTAACCGGCGAATCCGTATACGAACGAACGGACATATTTTGCGGTATTGTCAATGAGCATGTCTATGTTGGGAAGAAGAAAATCGTCTTTCGGAGATGCTCTGTTGAGATCACGGAAATCAACACAGACTCGGACCTTTCCATTTTCTTTGGAAACCTGTACAGTATTAGCTAACCAGGTTAGATACTCTATCACTTTGATGAACCCAACACTCAGGAGTTTCTCTATCTCTTGCTTGACTTGTACCGACCACTCTGGCTTAATTCTACGGAGTTTCTGCTTGACTGGCTTCGAATCGGGAAGCAGCGGTATCTTATGTTCAACAATCGAATTGGCTAGCCCCGGTATATCTTTGTAGGACCACGCAAACACATCTACGAATTCTCGGAGAAGCGCTATGAGGGCTTGTCGGTCTTCCCCCTTGAAGAAACTGCCAATCTTGGTCTCTTTCAGATCATCGTCCGTCCCCAGATTAACTGTTTGCATTTCTTCGGCATCAATAGGACCATTTTCGCCATGACGACCTACTTGCTTATTAATTTCTTTTAATATTTGTTCATTTTCTTGATCTATCTCGTCATATGACTCATTATTATCTAATTCGTTAGAGTTATTAGTTACTTCATTATTTACGACGTTTGCAATCTCGGGATACTCAGAAAAATCTATTTTTTCATTAAGAAAGTAGGGGAATACATGTTCTGCGATGGCATCCAAGTCCTCTTGGGTGAGCTCATCGGTAGCGGTATCTGACTCTAAGGTAAGAGTTACAAATTTTCTTGCCCTACGGGGATGGGGAGTACATCCTAACTCTTTGATCAGGAACTCTTCACTTGCTATGGGTCCCCCAGTTGTATACCAATTCTGGACAGGCTCGTCACTCTTCTCGATGAGCTTGGTGTAGTCTTGGCTCGGAGCGTCCCCCTTGTCTATTGTATTGATTTGAGCGTCCTCTAGCTTGCAAAGGTTGAGAAATTGGTGCAGTAGGTCTTCTCCCAACACAAAGTCCCACTCACTGAATGCTTCGGACTTGGTACCTCCTAATTCTCGAGGTAGCCACGAGAATTGTATCGATTCTGTTTCAAGTGAGTATGGATCATAGTCACTGAATATTTCAAAGCCCGGTTGGTGCTTCCCCCTATGGTCAATCCATGGTTCAAGGAACATGAAGTATGGCAAGTCTTCCCCCTTGCGTACAAAGTTGTTATTTTTCACACTTAGTACTTGATCATGAGACGACATGTAACAGAAAGAAGTTTTATTACTAAACTTTGGAGTGCTCTCGCCCACTTTTGGGATTAGGCGAGTAGTCTCCTCTTCCTCACTAGATATTTCTATTACATTGATCCCTCCTCCCGCAGTTGGGGGAGGGGGGATTTGTCACTACATTAGGAACCCCTAACTACTTAGATTCTATGAGATCTTGGATCACATCTTTGAGGTGGTTGCAGGAGTTGGTATCGTGACCACTGAACTGGTGGAACTTGCAGTAGAGGTGGTGAGCATGATTTGGGAGGAGTTCCCTTGGAGTAGTAGGAGGCTTCCTTGGCGCGACCTTGCCGGCTTCCATGAGTATGTTAAACATTTGACCTTGGGTGATCCCTTCTAGCTTGCTATAGGTCTTCTGCCTTGTTTTAGTTTTGGATTCAACTTCCATCTTGTAGCATTCTCTCTGAGCCTGTAGACATGCTTGAAGCGTGTCGATCTTCTTTTCGTAGTATTCCTGTTGCATGAACAAGCCCTTTCGAAGTGCATTGACCTCCTCTCCTCGAGCTAGCAATTGATCTTGGAGAAATTTGATTTCTCTGTCAAAGAATTCCTTTTGTGTTCGTAGTCGGGTCATGAATTCTTCTTCTATCTCCCTCTTGAAGCGTGCTTATAGGACCGTAGCGTACACCTCGGCGAGTTGACCCACTTCCCCTTCTAGACGAGCTTTGAGGTCGTTGAGATCTTGAGTAAACTTGGCGCTTGACATTGTGTTAGGAGTATGGAGCTACCTTGCTGATCGGACGGACCTAAGCGTGCAGAAACTGTGTCAAATCCAGGATGGGGTCCCAACAGGTCGGTTTTTATGAGATAGGGCTGACCAGCACGGTAGAGTCACAAAAAAGGGAGGATGTATCTGTTGGGTTTTGATGCATCATGCGCAGCGGAATAAACAGATAAAATCAAACACCCAAGAGCCCGGATCCGTGCATGTTGATTAAATTAAATACAAGATGAAAGAAACATACCCTTGAAGATCGAATCCATGAACACGGACTTTGAGGTGCTAAAGGAAACACCCTCTATCGGTATCCACACGTCGAACAGATATCAAGAACACCTTCTTGATCTGGATTGCTAGACCCAAGGCTTGATAAAGAAACAATTTCTTCATAGGAATTATTTTGCTCCATTGATTATTGAGTTATGATGATTCTAAATCTCAAAACTAATAATCCCCTCTATATGTGTGTAATTGTTTCTCAAACAACATGTTATGATTTCCAAAATCAACCATTAGGTTTCTTAAACCCGGCTGCACACATATATAGTAGGGTATTAACCTAATTCCTTTTGGGACTAAGGATTCCTTGTCAAACAAGAAGTCTTGAACAAACTGTTTTCGGCAGGATAAACCATCCGTACGGATTGGTTGGGTGGCTCCCAAACCATCCGTACGGATCCTTCCAACAGGATCCAGTTTTTCCCATTTTCTGTGCCTTATTCAATCCGTTCTATTGTGTGTGACCCAATAGAATTATACTAAGTTGGCAACGGGTCCGAACGAGTCAGAACCCGTAAGTCATAAGCGGACTCTAGCAAGACTGTTGGGTATGCTTACTTCTTAACCCTCCTATTTGTTAGAATTGATTGATACCATCACCTATTAATATTTTATGGACTTTAGGATCCTATGTAAGAAGTTTTATAAACTTCAATTTTTAGCTTAGTCCATTTTATTGTATAGGCTTAGAATATAGGGCTCGGAGCGAAATGGAATGAAGATCTAAGCAAGACTGTGGACTCTGCGCAGGACTACTCTGCGCAGTACACCACTGCGCAGATCTCTCCTGCGCAGCATTCTATCTTGCTCAGCTTTTGATACATTCAGATCACCTAACTTGGAAAACGCTTTGAAGATGTACGCTTTTAAAAGTGCTGAGGTGTGCAGAAACGACAAAGCAAGCACACTTAGCAGATCCAACGGTGGAGATGCGCTCAAGAGAAATATTTCAAATGAAGACAGCTGTCAACCTTGTAGAAGAAGTTTTTGAATTTGGTCTTCATGCTCAGTCTCCAACGGCTCTATATACCTGCGCACCAATCATATTGTGCCAGGTCATCAACTTTGATCAGAGCCCCAACGGCTATAAAGGACATCTGCGCACCAATCATAATGTGCCAGCTCATCGTCATTGCTCAGAGCTCCAACGGCTATATTTAAGCTCTCAGCTATAAATAGCCAGCTCATCTTCATTTCCAAGTTGCTAGAGTTTGTGCTTTTTAATATCCTTGAAGTTCTGAAGATTGCTGCTTAATATTCACAGATTCAAGATCAACCTTCAAACCTTCATACCTTCAAACTCCTGCCCAGATCCTAAGCCTTAAATCACCAGAATTCTTCGTGCTCTTCATCTCATAGATTCATAGAGCCCAGAATTTCTGAACACACACACACACACCTCTTGAAGCTTTGATCATTTAGATCTTACTTCTTGAGATACACCGGTTTAGTCTAGGATTTGTTCTTCATAGATTATAGATCTTTGAGATAGTTGTGTTTCATTGTTGTATCTTGTAACTCTCTCATTTAATAAGATCTCCTTTAGAAAATCCAATACTAACCATCTTGGTAGAGGACGTAGATCTTTCCTTGATCGAACCTCTCCAAATAGCTTGTTCTTTAATCTCGCTATTTACTTCCTGCTTAATCATTTCTGAATTACTGCTTTGTTTGATCTTATCAGATTGCTACTATTGCTGCTGTGTTTGTTATTGCTTATTGCCTTAGAACATTTTATCCAACTCTTTAAGCCAAAACTTAGCGCGTTCGTTTTTATCCTTGCGCAGCTTTTTCCTGCGCAGGTGCTGCTTAAACTTCCGCTGTGCATTTCACTCTCTCACTGCGCGCTATACTTAGCTTATTTGAGAACTGTGCGCATAAGCCATTGATTTGCAAAAGGGTTTGAAAAGAATTTTAAAACGCTATTCACCCCCCCCCTCTAGCATTTTTCATACCCTTGTTGCCCCTTTGGGACCAACAAGTGGTATCAGAGCAAACACCTTCATAAAACTTGTTTTGTTTTTCAAGCTTAACAACTTGGGTGCCGATTAAAGATGGCTTCAAAATCTTGGGCAATGGCTAACTATTCACATGTCCCAGTGCTGAATGAAGATCACTTCGAAATCTGGAAGCACTGCATGCTCACTCATTTTTCTTCTATCGACGAGATCCTCCACGACATCGTTCTTGAAGGACCCTACATTCCAATGAAGGCTAATCCTGATGCTGCTACAAATAAGGAAAATCCTACCATCAAGAAGAACAAGGAGGAATGGACTGATGAAGAAAAGAAATGGGTTGGCTATGATGGAAGAGCAAGGAACATCATTATTAGCACTCTAGACCTCTCCACGCACAATCAAATTGTGAGCGGTGGAACTGCAAAGGAACTATGTGATGCTATTGAAGGATATGTGAATGGAGACAAAGTAAGCAAGGAAAACAAAAGATTTGTGGTGCAAAGAAAATTCAACTGTTTCATGAGAAAAGATGGTGAAACCTTGAGACAAACATATGATCGCTTCTGTGCTGTTGTAAACTCTTGTAAATCTCTTGGAACTACTTTCACTAATAAAGAAGTCAATTCTCAATTCTTAGATGCGCTAGGTTCCAGATATGTGCACAAAGCAAGTCATCTGGAAGATTCTGGATTTCTAGATACTTGACCTCTGCGCAGCTTATACGCTAACTTAAAAGTGTATGAGCTAAAGCTTGATCGAATCAACGAAACTGAAGGCAAAGGAAAGCTTGTCTCCTATGTTGCGCAAAAGGAACCCGCGCCTGCTAAAACTCAGACAAAGTCTCTACCTCCTCTTTACTTGAAATGGATGATGATGATTTCGCTATGTTCGTTAAGCGATTCCAAAAATTCAGGAAATTCTCTAAACCTGGATCCTCGAGCAAACCACCTGCTAAATTCTCTCGTGGCAGAGACTCAAAGAAAGATGAAGAGTTGGTCTGCTACAACTGCAGAAATCCCGATCATTTTGCTTCAAAATGTCCTACTCCAAAATTTGAATACATGAAGAGGAATACTACGCAGAGATCATCAAGGCAGCGCGGAATGATTGTTGAAGAAGACTGCGCAGAAAAGGAGCTGAAGACTTGGATAAAGACGGACACTGAAGACAGTGATGATGATGACTCTGACGATGGACTGCTTTTCTTGATGGCCAATGCTGATGCTGATAGCGATTCAGACAATGATCCCGATGCGGACACAAAGGCTGCGAACCTCAGAAGAAACCATCACTCATCTGAAAGCAGACAGAATGTCCAGACATCCATGCACAGGACTGCTGGAAATGGCTGACATCTGAAGACTCCAAGCTGAGACAGAATGGAAAGTATTTGGCAAGTATTTGCCAGAGCAGACCTATCAAAGAAATTCGTAGCCGTGCCTCCACACAAAGAATCTCTTGAAATTCCTGCTGAAATTGTAATAGAAAAGAATGACTCTGCTGCTAAGCGCGAGTCTATTTTTCAGCAAGCTGAAAAGGTAATCAAGAAATTTAACTCTATGAAAGAAGCAGTGGACTTATCAATTGGAGAAATTTCACAGCTTAAGACGGAGAAAACTCTTTTAAAATCTGAGATCACCCTCCTTAAGGAGCAGATTAAGAGCATGACTCTTCTTACTGAAAAGAACCGTTTTCTCACAGATCAAAATGAGCTATTTAAAGTAAGAAACGAAGAATTGGCTGCTCAAGTAGCTGATCTCACAAAGATCACTGATGAGTGGACTAAATCTCGTGTCACTATGGACCAAATTCTAGAATCCCAAAAAGCTAGTGGAGACAAGGAAGGCTTGGGGTTCTCAACTAGTGATAACTTTAAATGCGCAGTTTGCTCTGAAAAGGAAAAGGAATTTACACCACTGCAAACTATTGAAATTCCTAAAGCAAAGCATTCTGCTTCAATGGGTAAAGGACAGGAGAAAGTCCAGAGACAAAATTCCATTATGTCTACCCAAAGAAGCAAACTGGAAAAGCCAAGGGTAAGGCTAAAGTTGAACCTGTGCATGACAACTCATATTCTGACTATGGTTGCGCCTCAACTTCAAATGTCAAATCTGCGCAAAAGGGACATGCGCATGAAAGCCATGCACCCCAACGCCAGATTCGCATTCTTAAGAAAAGCGCAGCCAAACCTCAGAAAATGATATTTGTCAAAGCAAGTTCATCTGCTCCAGTAAAGAATGTTGCGCCAAAGAAAAGTAAAGAGTTTGTAAAAACCCAATCTATAAGTGGCTTTCATCATTGTGTTGTGTGTGATGGTTTAGGTCACAAGGCTGCAGAATGCCTTTTGCCATTTGCTCCTAATGCCAAGGGACGTAAAAATCCTAAGGTCAGACAGGAGTGGGTTGTCAAAAGTTGCTAACTCTAGGACCCAAGAATAAAGGGGACCTGCGTTCTTAATGTCTATCTTTCAGGTCTCCTGCTTCACTGCGCACTCTTCACAAGCTAAAGCGCATATATGGTACCTCGACAGTGGATGCTCTAGACACATGACTGGAGATGTCACCGCTCTTAAAGATGTGCATGAAGGAAGAGGTCCCTCTGTAACTTTTGGAAATAACAACAAAGGGCACATAGTTGGATATGGAAGAATCAGAAAAGATAAAGTATACATTGAGAAAGTTGCGCTCGTTGAAGGTCTCAAGCACAACCTGCTCTCCATATCACAATTCTGCGATAAAGGTTTGGAATGTCACTTCACTGCAACGCACTGCTACATCAAAGATGGCATATCCGGACTAACTCTGCTCACAGGGACTCGTAAGACTAATGTTTACATTATTGATCTTACTGCTATAGAATCTATCACTAATCTCTGTTTTGTAGCAAAGAATGTAAGTGAAAGCAGCTGGCTATGGAATAAGCGCCTAAGTCATTTGAACTTCAAGTATTTGGCTAAGCTAGGAAGGGAAAATCTTGTCAAAGGACTTCCCAAAGTAGCTGACCATCATGACAGAAAATGCGCAGCATGCCAGCTCGGTAAACAACCTAAGCAGTCTTTCTCCAGCAAGATTGCCTCCTCAACTTCCAAATGTTTACAACTGCTTCACATGGACTTGTTTGGACCGGTCACCACTGCGAGCATTGGAGGAAACAAATATACTTTAGTCGTGGTGGATGACTACTCAAGATACACATGGGTCGAAATGATGATATCCAAAGCTGACTGCTATGATATCTTGACTGCGCTATTTCGAAAGCTCCAAACTCAAAAGGAAGACGACATCGTGAGCGTTAGATCAGATAACGGAACTGAATTCAAGAATAACGGTGTTGCTCAATACTGCGATGACCATGGAATTGATCACAATTTCTCTGCTGCTGGAGTTCCTCAACAAAATGGCGTAGTGGAAAGAAAAAACCGTACGTTGATTGAGGCTGGAAAAACAATGATAGCAGAAGCTAAGCTTCCAAAGTATTTCTGGGGAGAAGCTGTCAACACTGCTTGCTTTACTCAAAATAGATCCCTCATCAACAAAGCCTACAACAAGACTCCATATGAGCTATGGAGAGGAAGAGCGCCCAACATTGCTTTCTTCAAGATTTTTGGCTGCAAATGCTATATCCTCTACAATGGCAAAGATCATAGAGGTAAATTCGACGCCAAAGCAGACGAAGGTATTTTCGTTGGGTATGCCAAACATTCTAAAGATTTTCGTGTTTTTAATAGAACTACTCTAGTAATTGTAGAATCTGTACATGTTACTTTTGATTAGCATTCTCTCCTTGAGCCACATTTGGCTCCAAATGATTCTGATGATTCTGTTGAGAATGATGAGACAGGTACGCAGCCTCAAACTGCACATGCGCAGAATAATTATCAAAATCAGAATCAAGCAAGTCCATCACATGCGCATACACCAGATGCTGTGCCAGAAGTCACAACTCCTGATGCGCAAACTCCTCCTCCAGCGCATGATGTTTCTCTACTTCAGCAAATCACTTTTGATGACCTTGATGCTGGAACAAATGAAGTACCCATTGAAGAACTTCGTATTCCTACCACTCAACCTAACTTACCTCCCAAGGTTCGTGAAGTTAGAGATCATCCAACTTCAAACATCATTGGTGATCTCAATGTAAGGGTTCGTACTAGGAGAGCATCAAACTTTGATGATGAATATCACTCCTTTATTTCTCAAATCGAACCAAAGAAGATTGATGAAGCGCTCCAAGATTCAAGATGGGTTACTGCTATGCAAGAAGAGCTTAATCAATTTGAGCGCTGCAAGGTTTGGACCTTAGTACCCAGACCTCATGATCAAGGCGTTATTGGTACAAAATGGGTATTCAGAAACAAGATGGATGAGAATGAAAGCATCACAAGAAACAAAGCAAGGTTGGTTGCGCAAGGCTATAGGCAAGAGGAAGGAATCGACTACGATGAAACATTTGCGCCTGTAGCAAGACTTGAAGCTATAAGAATTTTCTTAGCTTATGCCTCTCACAAGAAATTCAAGCTTTATCAAATGGATGTGAAGAGCGCATTTCTTAATGGTGAACTCCAAGCGACGGTCTACGTAGCACAACCACCTGGATTTGAAGATAGCAGATTTCCAAATCACGTCTTCAAGCTTCAAAAAGCTTTGTATGGACTTAAGCAAGCTCCAAGAGCATGGTACGATACGCTATCCAAATTCCTACTAGAGGAAGGCTTCAAGCGCGGTAAAATCGATACAACTCTTTTTATTGCTAAGTATAATGATCATTCTTTACTTGTTCAAATTTATGTCGATGATATTATATTTGGTTTTACTAATGAGTTACTTTGTAAGCGCTTTGAGAAGCTCATGAAAAGCAAGTTTGAGATGAGCATGATGGGAGAACTCACATTCTTCCTCGGGCTTCAAATCAATCAATTGAATGATGGCATCTTCATAAATCAAGCCAAGTACACAAGGGACTTAATCAAGAAATTTGGACTTGAGAATGCTAAAGCATACGACACTCCAATGGCCACGGGCAATAAGCTAGAGAAAGACTTAAAAGGTAAGAAAGTGGATCAAACTTTATATCGAGGTATGATTGGCTCTCTCCTTTATCTTACTGCTAGTAGGCCAGATATTATGTTTAGTGTTTGTGTCTGTGCGCGCTATCAAGCGGACCCTAGAGAAGCGCACTTAACTGCTGTTAAACGCATTATTCGTTATCTTTCTGGAACTGTTAACCTTGGACTTTGGTACACCAAAGATTCGAATTTCGATTTGCTAGGTTATTCGGACGCAGACTACGCAGCATGCACTATTGACAGGAAGAGCACAAGTGGAACTTGTCATTTCCTTGGAAATCGACTTGTTGCGTGGGCGACCAAGAAGCAAGCTGCTGTGTCCATCTCTACTACAGAAGCTGAATACATTGATGCTGGAAGCTGCTGCTGCCAAATCCTATGGATGAAGCAACAATTAGTGGACTATGGAATTCATGAAGCAAACTACCCAATATTCTGCGATAATATGTCCACCATAGCTGTCTCCAATAATCCTGTCATGCATTCAAAGACAAAGCAAATCGACATCAAATATCACTTTCTCAAGGACCACGTGGAAAAAGGAAACATTCATTTAGAGCACGTGGGCACAGATAATCAAATTGCTAATATTCTTACAAAGGCTCTTGACGCAAAGAGATTTGTATTCTTGAGAGGAGAAATGGGTATGCTTGAACTTAGCTAACCTGTCCATATGATTTGTTAATACTAATAATCTTGTGTTTTCTTGATAAAAGGTTCATCATAGGTCATGATCCATGCTTCTGCGCAACCCCTGCGCAGTACTTCATTTGCGCCCTTTTCCCTTTTTGGTATAAATCCTTTTGACTCTTCTCCTTTTCTCTATTTCCTACTCTCTCTCTCTTTCAAAAATTCATCCTTTTTCTCTCCTCTGCAACCTACTCTCCACCTCCCAATCATTTTCTTTTCTTCTCTCCTTGACTTTTCTTTCTATCTCTGCAAAAACTCTTCTCTCTCTTCCCTTTTCAAAAACCCTAGTTTCATTTAAAATGGCTCCCCGAAAATCAAAAGCTAAGGTAGTTGGTGAGGTCCATGAACCTGTTGAAGAGGTTCCTCCTCCAGAAGCTAAAACCGTTGATGACATGAATTCTTTCTACTTCCTACAAGGCTGGGAACTAGATCTTGCTGCGCTACACAAAGATGCTGTCGGACGCAGGATTGTTCATCTTATGGATTCTTCTGGCATCTTACCTCTCTTTACACTGGCTCAGGAGTTCTATGTCCCCTCTCTTGTAGACGAGTTCTTTGAAAATGCAGAGAGAGTCACCATGACGCACAAGCAAACTCGAGCGAAGATTGATGTTATCCGCTCAGTTGTTCGAAATTATTCAGTGCGCATTGTTCCTGCGTCACTTAAAAAGCTTTGCGGATTTAATGTTGATAATGCGCCAGAAGCCTATTCTGAAGCTAAACAAAACAAGCTTGCGCAGAAACTGGTTGGAGAACCCTCTCTTGTAAAGAAATGGAGCGTTCATGATCGCAAGGAATTTGGTGAGGTTATGTATCACCTTTGCACCATTATTGGCGACTCCGTAAACTGGAAAAATGGAAATAAGGGCAAGTTCATTTCCAAGCAGTGGGCTTATTGTGCTGCGGTTTATAATGGCGATGCTCTAGACTGGTCCTCTGTTCTCTTTGACGAGCTATGGGATGCATCGGAGAGCTATGACAAGCGCATGGACAAGAAAGTAGCCAAGTACAGAACTCACTGTAGGCTACTATCAAAGTTTCTGATGAACGTCTCTGAGCTGCGCACCTTCGTGCAGAAGCGTCCTGATCTCAAAGTTCCGTGCACCAAGACCTATTCCATCTCTCACCTCTACTCTCTGTGAAATGAAATTGGTCGCAGTGATTATCGCAAGATCTGGAACAAGGACACCAGCCTAGACAAGGAAGATTGGGTTGATAGTGATGATGATGTTGAAGCCCCTCAACCCAAGGCAAAAACACTGCTGCGCAGCCTTCCAAGGCCTCTGCGCCTACTGAACCTGAAACTGCTGCTGTGCAGGCAAAGCGCAAAGGCAAAGGTATTGCAGATCCTGCGCTAGAAAAGGTGACAGAAATCCCAAATGTCAGATCAACTGCTGGCATTAAAATTGGATCTGATTTACCGCCCCTGCTCCCAAACCTTCAAAGAAGCGCAAAGATCCTCCCGCGCCTGCTCCCTCTCCTGCTAAAACCAAGAAAAAGCCTGCATTTACCAGACTTCCTCCTGCGGCGGCTATGGTTGACGAAGACAGCGAGTCTCGAATGGATGAGACTGCTGCTGATGCTGCGGATGATACCGCGCAGGGGGAGCAAGATCCAAAGGCTGCTGAAGCCCCTCCTGCTCAGGGTACAGGAGATAGTGATGATTGGATGGATGAAGCTTTTCCCGTCTCCGGTACGCCTGCCAAGGCCGCTGCTGCTGCACCTGCTAAAGATGATCCTCCTCGAACTCCGCACAAGAAACAAGTTCTGCGCAGCACTGCGAAAGGACAGCCAAAAGCTGCGGCTCCTCCTTGTCCTGAACCATCATCAAGTGCCTTCCAACGCCTCAATATTCCGGTTGGAAATACTCAACCTGGCACCTCTGTCCTTCATGATGATTTGGACTTAGAAGATGAGGATGCGGATGAGGTTACCAAGTCTGCGCAGGGCGATGATGCTGTGCAGCAAGCTGCTGTTGATCCTCCTGAAGGAGAAAAGGAAGGAGATGTGCGCACAACTGATACAGATAGCAGCAGCATGCACTCATCTACGCATAGGTCTCCTGTTGCTGATCTTATTCATCTCTCTCCCAAACAACCTTCTCCAACGCACTCTCCTCCCAAAGTTTCTCCTCCAGCTCAAGCTATTCCTTCCGTCCCTATAGTATCTACTTCCTCTCTATCTTCCTCCGCTGATCTATGCCAAATTCTCCAGGCTCTCAATACTATTCAAGTCAACCAGGTTGCTGCGCAGTCCCAAATGACTCAGCTCATTACTGCGCAGACAGCTATCCAAGAGCAACTTGATGCGCAGCGTTTAGAGATTGCTGCCATTAAGGGGGAGAATATATCAAAGGCAAGTACCTCCGCAGGCCCCTCTGCGCAGCGCGTCCCTGATGCTTTAGACCAAATGGTCCTGGACTCATTGAAGTCAATAGCTGGGATGCTTGAAAATGTCTGCACCTATACCGCTATCAATGATGGGTTTATAGGACTACTTAAGCGTCTGAGCAAGAGCTTGGCCAATGGGTTGCATGAAGGGTTTGCGGGGATGGAAGCAATGATGTTGGAGAGATTGGAACAACGTGGTCCCGCGCATGCCAATACGCTTAATATGGAAAGTGTCAGGGAGTGCATAACTCAAGCGATGACTGATTTCGCTGATGGGTTCAACGCTAGGATGGATCAAGCCATGTTCGATATTCAAGCCAGCGTGAACACTCAGCGCCTCCACACTGACCAAATACTCGAAGCAACACAGGCCACCGTCATCAACACTATTGAAGCTGCTGAGCAGTCTTATTTTAATCAGATGACGGGACATCAAGTGCAGTACAGAGCCAACTTCCTAGAGCTGCGAGAAGAAAACAGAGATATGCGCAGAGGAATGGCTACCTATGTCGGTGAGGCTGTAACGTTCAGAGAAAGATTTCAAGAACTGAAGATTGAACTTATGAATAAGTTCAACAGTCTGCAGAATGAGCTGCGCAAAGCCTTGCACCGGATCAACATAGACTAGGCTCTATGTAATTTTTGTTTTTGCGCAAAGTATTTCTTTTTGTGCGCATTTTGTTTTTCTTATTCAAACTTGTAATCTGCAACTCTTTTCACTTCAAGTTTTAAAGAGAAAAATCACATCATGTGTTTCCAAAACATTGTTCAATTCAAACTCTTTGTTTGTGGAACAATGACTGCATTATTTCAACCCATGCGCATAATCTTAACTGTTCATATTTTTAACGCATAATGTTTAAACATTCAGTTTAAAGGCATACTTAAAACTAAAACTCATATTATTTGTATGCGCTGTATGATATTTCTGTCCTTCCCTTTTCGTTAGCTAATCTTTTGGATAGACTAGAAATCTATGACATTGGCTAGTGTGTGCATTGACTTGAGGCATGATTTACCAATCACATCTTTATGGACATGTTATTATCAAGTACAATGAATCGCCTTTGTTATAGTAGGTAATGGCATCAATCATTTAGGGGGAGATTGTTGGGTATGCTTACTTCTTAACCCTCCTATTTATTAGAATTGATTGATACCATCACCTATTAATATTTTTTGGACTTTAGGATCCTACGTAAGAAGTTTTATGAACTTCAATTTTTAGCTTAGTCCATTTTATTGTATAGGCTTAGAATATAGGGCTCGGAGCGAAATGGAATGAAGATCTAAGCAAGACTGTGGACTCTGCGCTAGACTACTCTGCGCAGTACACCACTGCGCAGATCTCTCCTGCGCAGCATTCTATCTTGCTCAGCTTTCGATACATTCAGATCACCTAACTTGGAAAACGCTTTGAAGATGTACGCTTTTAAAAGTGCTGAGGTGTGCAGAAACGACAAAGCAAGCACACTTAGCAGATCCAACGGTGGAGATGCGCTCAAGAGAAATATTTCAAATGAAGACAGCTGTCAACCTTCTAGAAGAAGTTTTTGAATTTGGTCTTCATGCTCAGTCTCTAACGGCTCTATATACCTGCACACCAATCATATTGTGCCAGGTCATCAACTTTGATCAGAGCCCCAACGGCTATAAAGGACATCTGCGCACCAATCATAATGTGCCAGCTCATCGTCCTTGCTCAGAGCTCCAACGGCTATATTTAAGCTCTCAGCTATAAATAGCCAGCTCATCTTCATTTCCAAGTTGCTAGAGTTTGTGCTTTTTAATATCCTTGAAGTTCT
This sequence comes from Campanula takesimana, assembly GCA_026119855.1. NCBI lineage: Eukaryota > Viridiplantae > Streptophyta > Magnoliopsida > Asterales > Campanulaceae > Campanula > Campanula takesimana. The sequence continues at coordinate 20,485 of JAOWBW010002167.1, forward strand.
GAAGATTGCTGCTTAATATTCACAGATTCAAGATCAACCTTCAAACCTTCATACCTTCAAACTCATGCCCAGATCCTAAGCCTTAAATCACCAGAATTCTTCGTGCTCTTCATCTCATAGATTCATAGAGCCCAGAATTTCTGAACACACACACACACCTCTTGAAGCTTTGATCATTTAGATCTTACTTCTTGAGATACACCGGTTTAGTCTAGGATTTGTTCTTCATAGATTATGTCATACTCTCTCTCATATAATAAGATCTCCTTTAGAAAATCCAAGACTAACCATCTTGGTAGAGGACGTAGATCTTTCCTTGATCAAACCTCTCTAAATAGCTTGTTCTTTAATCTCGCTATTTACTTCCTACTTAATCATTTCTGAATTACTGCTTTGTTTGATCTTATCAGATTGCTACTATTGCTGCTGTGTTCGTTATTGCTTATTGCCTTAGAACATTTTATCCAACTCTTTAAGCCAAAACTTAGCGCGTGCGTTTTTATCCTTGCGCAGCTTTTTCCTGCGCAGGTGCTGCTTAAACTTCCGCTGTGCATTTCACTCTCTCACTGCGCGCTATACTTATCTTATTTGAGAACTGTGCGCATAAGCCATTGATTTGCAAAAAGGTTTAAAAAGAATTTTAAAACGCTATTCACCCCCCCCCCCTCTAGCATTTTTCATACCCTTGTTGCCCCTTTGGGACCAACAAAGACATTATGACTACCCAATTAGCATAACTTTGAAATCCCAAAGTAACCTTATAGAACATATCACAATCCCTTTGTCACGCGATATCATATTGGACATAAGTCATGGTCCTGTTGGTAGTGGTGCCCTAGGCACATTTAATAAACGTTGTAATTGTTATCATTTATTTCATATCAATAAAGAGATGTTTTGATTATTATTGTTGTTCATGTTTACTTATAATTATCCCCGTCCCTAGTACTTTTTAAGCACTAGTATAAAGGCTAAATGATCATGAGATGATCATGTTAGATTTATGGGTACTTGTTTGGAACAAGGTACTGGACATGACCCGCTGTATGAGATTTATGTCATGGTCTATGTCGTACATATATATCATATTACTTATGTCATTCGAATCCTTAGACATGAAGTTATTATAGTCTTCCACTTGATGAACATTATGTTTGACATATTCAAACTGTCGCTGCCCCGAACCCCGCGGGCCCGAGATCGCGAGCTGGACGTCGACTTAAACAATAAACTCTAAAATAATGGAGATAAAAATTTCCTTTTATACCCAAAGGATGATAACACAAGGTTTTGTAAATCAACTTGAACAACAAAGTTACAAAATACACAAATCCTAGTGACGTCAATGTTTGGTACAAATATCCCCAAAAGGTTACACATTGATATAATGTAAACCAACCTATAACAACTTTCCCCAAAAGAATGTATCCACACTCGACGTCCTCTTTCTCGTGATCAGCGAGACTAATCCTTAGCACCTGGGGGGGGTTAAGGAAAAACAAAGATAAAAGAAAGGGGGTGAGATAAATCTCAATAAGTTACTAATGCAACTACATGACATGCTAGGATGCAATATACAGTAATAAATCATAGATAGCACATAGCAGTTATCACATAACAGATAGCAGCGGAAATAAACACATAACAAAGGATATAAGCCAAGGTTTCCAAACCGATACATCCAAATAAAGGATCGCTGCGCAGCTTCAATATTCAACAAATCATCATCTCCATAATAGCATGAAAGCTGAAGAGAAATCCCCGGTACCAGAACAATAACCATAAAGTGTCACAAAGGACAAGAGCCATGACACAAAGTCATGCTCGGTAGATAGATATATTCACAAAGGAAGCTAACTTATCCCTTCCAAGGCCAATCTGGAAAAGGGGGTATAGAAGGGGGCAAAACAATGGTCAACATTATAATGGACTTGGCTTTGCCATTATAATCTTTCCCATCGCCCGATGCAACAAATATGCCAACTGGGCTTTCAAATAAATGCTAAGTAATAAATACTAGCTTAATTAAACAACTTAGGGTTCCAAAGTAGGGAACCATACCAAGAAATCACCAAGAAAGTGAAATGAACCAACAATACACAATAAAGGTGTTCCAATACTTCCAAAGTAAGAATACTCAATTACTATAACACATTAAATCACAACGGATCCAATTCAATTCTAGGCATCCAACTACAACTACTCACTCATATAACTCTAACGTACTCCTTACACGGTTTACATAGGCTTACGGTTGACTTCTTATTGTTCCGGGTGATTACTTTTAAGTTATAAACATTTATGCCTAAAACAGGGGTGCTCGGCCGAGCAGTTCTATATGACTCGGCCGAGCAACCTCGGCTCCAACTATGACTCTCTGGTCTGCTCCGCTCGGCCGAGTCAAGGGACGCGCTCGGCCGAGCACCTCCTAAATTCAGAAAAAACGCAGAAGAACCCAAGTAACCAAATTTACCCAAAACTTCACCATTTCTCTAATACTCAAAATCAAGACTTCCAATAAGCATAATAATGCACCAAAACAACTTGTGAACTTGAAATGGACCTAAATAACAACATCTAGCTACCCACAACAAGATTCGAACCCCAACATTCCCAAGAACACCATTTTTGATCAAAACCCAAATAAATTCAAATAAATTCTAAACTCAACCAAACTTCCAATATAACACATCAAGCATTATATAAACATGATATGAACATTTTAGCATAAAAATGGGGGAAAAGTAACTTACTTGAAAATTCTCAAAGATGATGGAATTCAATTCTTTTTTGTTCTCCGCGATCCTATCGACGATCTAAACACATTTCGCGTTTTAAGAAATGAGAGATAACAAGAGGAAGATGAAGAAAATGAAGAGAGAAGAAACTTACCCAATGTAGAGAGAGAGAGAGAGGTGTGCTGGGAGAGAGATATGGAGGTGGAGTGTGAGGTGAGGTAAAAGAGTAGGGAGGTGAGGGAGAAGAGATGGAGGAGAGGGGAGTAGGGAGGGAGTAGGAGAATTATTTTGAAATGTTACACTCAGACCCCTTCCCCATCCACTAACGCAATTACTTACACTCCCGACTAACAATTAAGATCCAACAATACTACACTCAATCAAATGACCCAAATAAAATGTTACGCATAAATATTATGAAACATAATTGCACACATAAATATTTAAATAAATAATAATTTAAATAAATAATTAAGCAAATAAATAAATAATAATTATTTATTACCAATAAAATAGAGCCTAGATCTCGGGTCGTGACATTCACTCCCCCTTAAAGAAAATTCGACCCGAATTTTAACGAGACTCACCTTAAACAAAAAGCCACGAAATTTCCTCTCGATCTCCTCTCGGAGCTCCCACGTCGACTCCTCGATATTATGATTCCTCCAAAGAACTCGAACCAACGCAATGCTTTTGTTCCTCAACTCTTGGACTTTGGCATCTAATATCCGAACCGGTCGTTCCTCGTAAGTCATATCGGGCTCAATATCCTCCGGTACCCTCGGTAACACGTGAGATGGATCAAGAACATACTTCCGAAGCATAGAAACGTGAAATACATTATGTAACCGGTCCAAAGATGGCGGTAACGCAAGACGATACGCTAGAAGTCCAACCTTTCCCAAAATCTCAAACGGACCTATAAACCTCGGAGCCAATTTACCTTTCTTCCCAAACCTACGAATACCCACCTTCGGAGACACTTTCAAGAGCACAAATCACTGGTCTGAAAACTAAGATCTCGTCTTCGGTTATCTGCATAGCTCTTATGTCGACTCTGGACTGTTTTCAATCGATCCCGGATAACTCTAACCTTCTCAACTGAATCCTGAAGCCAATCAATACTCACGATCTTCGCTTCACCAACCTCATCCCAACAAATAGGCGATCTACATTTTCTTCCATATAAGGCCTCAAACGGTGCCATCTCGATACTAGCCTGATAACTGTTATTGTAGGAGAACTCCACTAACGGTAAATGTCTATCCCACGAATCGGAAAAGTCTATCGAACACGCTCGCAACATATCCTCCAAAATCTGAATAGTCCTCTCGGATTGACCATCGGTCTGAGGATGAAAAGCTGTGCTGAATCGCAAATCTGTACCCAAAGCTTCCTGAAACGCCTTCTAGAATCTAGAAGTAAACCTCGGGTCTCGATCTGACACAATGCTAACCGGGACCCCATGCAATCTCACGATCTCATCAATATAAAGGGTCGCAAGCTTCTCCATCGAATATCTGATATCAATAGGCAAGAAATGTGCACTCTTGGTCAATCTATCCACTATTACCCAAACACTGTCATACTTCCTACGGGTACGAGGTAGTCCCGTAACGAAATCCATAGTCACATGTTCCCACTTCCACTCGGGAATCTCTAACGGCTGAAGTAATCCGGCGGGTCTCTGATGCTCGGCTTTGACCTGCTGACAAGTTAAACACTTCGATACATACTCAGCTATTTCCTCTTCATATTAATCCACCAAAATTGTTGCTTCAAATCCTGATACATCTTCGTACTACCCGGATGAATAGTATATCTCGATTTGTGACCCTCGTCTAAAACTTGCCTCTTTATTCCACCAACATCTGGTACGCACAAACGACACGGAAAGTCAAAACTCCACTCGAACTCATAGAAAAATCCTCGAAATTCTTTTCCTTCATTTTACCCATTACCTTCACTAACTCGGGATCTTCTTTCTGAGCCTCTTTTATCCTCTGAATTAGGGTCGGAGACACCCTAATATTCGCAAAAATAGCCCCATGTCTCGATTCACGAGGAGACCAATCTCGCACATCCTCAAGCATTTTCCACTCCCGGACCATCATCGAAGCCAAATAAGATTTTCTACTAATCGCATCGGCTACCACATTCGCCTTCCCCGGATGATAAGAAATCGTACAATCATAATCCTTCAACAATTCCATCCATCGGCGTTGCCTATTATTTAACTCTTTCTGGGAGAAAAGGTATTTCAAACTCTTGTGATCGGTAAAAATTTTAAACTTCGCCCCATAAAGGTAGTGCTTCCATTTGTGCAACGCAAAGACTATTGCCGCCAACTCCATATCATGAGTAGGATAATTATGTTCACTAGGGGTCAACTTCCTCGAAGCATAAGCAATTACTTCCCACTCTGCATCAACACAACCCAAACCCTCTTTTGAAGCATCACTATAAATCACTAGGCCATCGCTCCCATTAGGCAAAGTCAAGATCGGTGCGGTAGTCAACCTCTTCTTCAATTCCTCGAAACTCTTGTCACATTTCTCGGTCCACACAAACGAGACATTCTTCCGGGTCAACTGAGTCATCGGAGTAGCAATCCTCGAAAACCCTTCTATAAACCTTCGGTAATAACCGGCTAAACCAAGAAAGCTTCTAATCTCTGTCACTGATTCGGGTCTCTTCCAACCCACTATAGCTTCAATCTTTGAAGGATCCACCGAAATCCCATCTTTTGAAATAACATGACCCAGAAATGACACCTTCTCGAGCCAAAATTCGCATTTACTAAACTTCGCAAACAATTTCTCCCTCGCAAGAACGGATAAAACTGTCCTCAAGTGTTGTTCATGCTCCTCTCGAGATTTAGAGTACACGAGTATATCATCAATAAAGACCACCACGAACGAGTCAAGATACGGATGGAAAACTCGGTTCATCAAATACATAAACACGGCCGGCGCGTTAGTCAACCCAAACGGCATAACCAAGAATTCATAATGACCATACGAGTGCGAAAGGCAGTCTTCGGAATATCCTCCGATCGAACCTTCAACTGATGGTACCCACTCCTAAAATCAAGTTTAGAGAAAACCACGGACCCTTGAAGCTGATCAAATAAATCGTCAATATGAGGTAGAGGATACTTGTTCTTCACTATAACCTGATTCAACTTCCGGTAATCTATACACAATCTCAAGGAACCGTCTTTCTTCCGCACAAATAAAACCGGTGCTCCCCACGGGAAAACACTAGGGCGGATAAACCCTCGATCAAGCAACTCTTGCAATTGAACCTTTAATTCCTTCAACTCTACGGGAGCCAATCTATAAGGTGCTTTCGAAATTGGAGCCGTACCCGGCAAAAGGTCTATACAAAATTCTATCTCACAATCGGGAGGCATATCATACTCGGTAGAGAAAACATCGGGAAATTCCCGGACTACCCGAACACTATCAAAACTAGGGGATTCCTTCCTAGTATCAAGAACACTAGCCAAATACCCCTCACAACCACTATGCAATAATTTTCTCGCTTTCATATAAGAAATTAAGCGAACCTTTCTACTCAGAGGACAAGCCTCAAACACAAATTTAGGCACATTGGGAATAGAAAAAGTAACAGTTTTCTTACGGCAATCCACGGAAGCATGAAACTTGCTCAACCAATCCATACCCAATATGACATCAAAGTCTTGGATAGGAAGAACTACCAAATCCGCACAAAGGACACGACCACAAATAACCACATCACAAGCACGAAAGACTCGATCAGAAATCAAGCATTCTCCTATAGGGGTCGACACCTCTAGCACGTACGGTAAAGACTCGAATACAGCATTTAACATGGAAGCAAATTGCACAGAAATGTATGAATGAGATGATCCTGGATCTACTAACGCTCGTGCGCTCACATTAGACACAGAAACAATACCTCCAATAACGGATGGATCATCGGTAGCTTGTTGTTGATTCATGGCATATATCTTTCCTTGAACTTTGGGCTTCCCAGCGGCATCCCTTTTCGACCCTGATTAGTACCAACCCCTGACCCGGATGACTGACCTCGGTACCTTGTGCAATCTCTCGCAAAGTGCCCCATCTCACCACAATTGGTACACTTGCCTTGCTTTTCCCAACACCTATCCTCCGTATGGCCTACCTTCTGACAAAAGGTACACAAGGCTTCTATTCTGAATCCCCGGAGTAGCACCCGGATTCCTCGGTGTGGATTGCCCCTTAAACTGACGATGATGCTCCCGGGTTACCACGGTTGTCAAAAAGGTGTTGAGGTTGAGATTTAGCATGGCTTCCCGGTTTACCCGTACCCGCAACCTCGGTTTTTCCTTTTGTGCTCCCCAATATCTTGCTCTATCAAGAAGGCTCACGTCTACCGCATCTTGGAAGGTCACAATCCGTTGGGCAATAAGTTGAGTACGGATGGAGGTCTTCAATCCCCGAATGAATCTCATAGCTTTTTGTTCCTCGGTCCTCACCAAATAGTTGCAATACCGGGCCTAATTCTATGAACTTAGACGAGTGCGTGGGCAATAGACAACAACCTTGCTCCAAGTTGAGTAGGCTCTATCTCCTTTCGGTTTTGATCACAACCGGAATGAAATGCTCCTTGAATTTTGCGCACAAACAACTCCCACGCATACACCGTGTGAGTATCCATCCCAACTAGCTTTAACACCCTTCCACCATGCTCGGCGGCTCCCAACAAGTTTGTAAGCCGCGAACCGGACCTTTGTCCTCATCCGTGCAACCAAATACTTCAAAAATCTTCTCCATCGACTCAATCCACAACTCTAGGTTTCCTTACATCGGGTTCCCCATTGAATTTCAACGGGTTTCAGTTTGAGAAATTGCTCCAATCCCATAGCGGGGTGTGGTGCTTGTTTCTACCCTCGGACCTGATCATGTATGGCCTTCATGGCGCCTCCAACCATGCCCTGAAAACATGGCACGGGCTTCTTCCCTTGTATCATTCTGATTTGCATTACCGGTACTACCTTCACCACTTCTTCTACGAACCATTGTAAACAAGTACCTATATAAAACATCAACCGTTAATCACTCCGCACACTACTACCCTCCTAGAGTCATACTAGTCCACCTAGACTTATACTTAGAGCCAAACCATGGCTCTGATACCAACTGTCGCTGCCCCGAACCCCGCGCCCCGGCCCCGAGATCGCGAGCTGGACGTCGACTTAAATAATAAACTCTAAAATAATGGAGATAAAAATTCCTTTTATTACCCAAAGGATGATAACACAAGGTTTTGTAAATCAACTTGAGACAACAAAGTTACAAAAACACAAATCCTAGTGACGTCAATGTTTGGTACAAATTCCCAAAAGGTTACACTTGATATAATGTAAACCAACCTATAACAACTTTCCCCATAAAAGAATGTATCCCACACTCGACGTCTCTTTCTCGTGATCAGCGAGACTAATCCTTAGCACCTGGGGGGAGTTAAGGAAAAACAAAGATAAAAGAAAGGGGGTGAGAGATAAATCTCAATAAGTTATTAATGCACTACATGCATGCTAGGATGCAATATACAGTAATAAATCATAGTAGCACATAGCAGTTCACATAACAGATAGCAGCGCGAAATAAACACATAACAAAGGATATAAGCCAAGGTTTCCAAACCGATACATCCAAATAAAGGATCGCTGCGCAGCTTCAATATTCAACAAATCATCATCTCCATAATAGCATGAAAGCTGAAGAGAAATCCCCGGTACCGGAACAATAACCATAAAGTGTCACAAAGGATAAGAGCCATGCCACAAAGTCATGCTCGGTAGCTAGATACATTCACAAAGGAAGCTAACTTATCCCTTCCAAGGCCAATCTGGAAAAGGGGGTATAGAAGGGGGCAAAACAATGGTCAACATTATAATGGACTTGGCTTTGCCATTATAATATTTCCCATCGCCCGATGCAACAATATGCCAGCTGGGCTTTCAAATAAATGCTATGTAATAAAATACTAGCTTAATTAAAAACTTAGGGTTTCCAAAGTAGGAACCATACCAAGAAATCACCAAGAAAGTGAAATGAACCAACAATACACAATAAAGGTGTTCCAATACTTCCAAAGTAAGAATACTCAATTACTATAACACATTTCAATCACAACGGATCCAATTCAATTCTAGGCATCCAACTACAACTACTCACTCATATAACTCTAACGTACTCCTTACACGGTTTACATAGGCTTACGGTTGACTTCTTATTGTTCCGGGTGATTACTTTTAAGTTATAAACATTTATGCCTAAAACAGGGGTGCTCGTACGACCGAGCAGTTCTATATGACTCGGCTCGAGCAACCTCGGCTCCAAAACTATGACTCTCTGGTGTGCTCCGCTTGTCGAGTCAAGGGACGCGCTCGGCCGAGCACTCCTAAATTCAGAAAAAAGCAGAAGAACCCAAGTAACCAAATTTTACCCAAAACTTCACCATTTCTCTAATACTCAAAATCAGACTTCCAATAAGCATAATAATGCACCAAAACAACTTCTGAACTTGAAATGGACCTAAATAACAACATCTAGCTACCCACAACAAGATTCGAACCCCAACATTCCAAGAACACCATTTTTGATCAAAACTCAAATAAATTCCAAATAAATTCTAAACTCAACCAAACTTCCAATATAACACATCAAGCATTATATAAACATGATATAAACATTTTAGCATAAAAATGGGGGAAAAGTAACTTACTTGAAAATTCTCAAAGATGACGGAATTCAATTATTTTTGGTTCTCCGCGATCCTATCGACGATCTAAACACATTTCGCGTTTTAAAAAATGAGAGATAACAAGAGGAAGATGAAGAAAATGAAGAGAGAAGAAACTTACCCAATGTAGAGAGAGAGAGAGGTGTGCTGGGAGAGAGAGATGGAGGTGGAGTGTGAGGTGAGGTGAAAGAGTAGGGAGGTGAGGGAGAAGAGATGGAGGAGAGGGGAGTAGGAGAATTATTTTGAAATGTTACACTCAGACCCCTTCCCCATCCATTAACGCAATTACTTACACCCCCGACTAACAATTAAGATCCAACAATACTACACTCAATCAAATGACCCAAATAAAATGTTAGGCATAAATATTATGAAACATAATTGCACACATAAATATTTAAATAAATAATAATTTAAATAAATAACTAAGCAAATAAATAAATAATAATTATTTATTACCAATAAAATAGAGCCTAGATCTCGGGTCGTGACACAAACGCTACCTTTAACCGGGTAGTTATAAAGGATATGATTGGCATAATCGGATTCACGTAGGGAAGAGTAATAAGCTAAATGGATTTGTCCCTCTTCAGAGAGATGTCAAGCTTAGGCCTCTCGTAGGAATGATGTTGATGAAAATGTTCTGCCGGACTCAAATGAATTGATTAGATCAATGTCATTTGGATTATCAACATATTTGGAATCGAGAAAGTATAGAACAAAACAAGTTGACTTGTTGACCATGACTTGTGTTCAATGACATCGTGGATAAAGGGATTGTGACATGTTCTAAAGGAATGCGAACTTGTATCTAGTTATACTATTTAGGTAGGTATGACGGTTTGCTAGAACCTAATCATACCTTATGGTTTCATGTTTGAACCATTGCCAACTTAATATAATCCTAGAGGGTCACACACAATAGAACGAATCTTAAATAAGGGTTATATTGGAATTTTGGAAATTATGGGAATCTGGACAAGTGTGCGACCGCACAATATGGGTGGGCGGGCCCGCACAGCTTGGGTTAAATAGTACCAGAAACCTTCCAGATAGATGTGCGGCCGCACAGGCGTTTTGGGCTGCCGCACACCATGTCGGGACTGGTTTCCTAATTTGATTTGAAAAAGAATTTTGGACGGGTTTAGACACAAGTTTCCTATTTGGAATAGGTCTAACTTGTATATAAACAGCCAAATTCGGCCAGAATCATATCATAGCTTTTGTACAAGTCTCCAAAGAGTTTGAGAGTGTTTTATTTTGTTCTAAGACATCCTAGATTGAGGAACAAAATAATACACAAACAAAATTCCATATAGTTCATATTGATTGTGAAAACGTGTTTCACAATTTTGGTCTAGCAACCAAGATCAAGTGTTCTTGATATTCGTTCGTGGTGTGGATACCGCTAGAGGGTGAAGCTTATCATCTTCAAAGTTCGTGTTCTTACTTTTGTGATCAAAGCTTCAAGTTCTCCACCAAGATCAAAGACCAAATTCAAAGTCATCAAGGGTTAGTATTCTAGTATTCATATTGTTGTATTTGATTTGATCATATGAATGGATCTATGGGCTTTGGGTTTCATAAAATTTTGAATGCTAATTTCCGTTGCGCATGTTACTACGAAACCCAACAGTGGTATCAGAGCCCCGTTCATGTTGATTAATTCAATACCTAGATCATGTTATGTGTATATAAATTGTTTATGTGCCTAGCATGATATGAATATTGGATTATATGATGTTTATGTGTTATGTGATTTTATGTGGTTTATTGTTTTACAACTTTAATCGCACGATTCAATCGCAAAAAATATTATGATGGATTCTGAATTGTTTGATTATTAATTCTGATTGGATCATGGTTTTAATAATCGGGGAAAAACAATTTTGAGACAAATTTTCGAATTTTAAAATTGTCTTCTGATCCTCCTGTGCGACCGCACAGAATAACGTGAGCGGCCGCACATGTTTGGGCGACCGCACAGTTATTTTTGGGCGGCCGCACAAACCAATCAGAATGCTGATTCTTTTTGCCTTTTGATCAGATTTGGAATTTTCAAAAGGTCCAACCAAACCAGTAACAGAACCAAGCCAGACCTGCTGATCTGGAATGGGTTTTGGGTAGTTGGTTTTGGGTGTGGATCTTGGGGTTTGATTTTCCTATTTGTTTTGATCTTGTGATTCTAAGATTGGTTCAAGGTTTGGATGGCTAATCTACGTTCATCGAGATTGTGTTTCCCAAACTTGATCGCAATTAATGTTTCAAAGATAAAACGAAGTTACAATTATGAAGAGTTCATAATTGCTAAAATTGAGAAACAAAGTTCTTGATTCAAAGATTGGAGATCCATGTGGAATTGTTGATGCAATTGGCCTACGTTCATCGAGACCATCTATTGCTTAGTTTCGGCCACATGGACTACTTTCTTGGTTTCTTGAATTAGTACGGAATTGTGGATGCCTTTTGGCTTAGTTTCGGCCGCACTTCTTGTTGTCTTGATTTGGAAGATGATAACCAAAGTTCAAAAAGTCTTATCCTCATAATTATAGAGAAACTAATGACACATAAATATTATGCTTAAATTAATGGATATTAATTTAGTGTCTAAACTTGATGCGTAACATGTTTATATTATGTGCTCATAAATGTGTTGTATGTTATATGTGATGAACCTTCAAAGAAAAGTTTTAAGTCCTTTATTGCCATGCCATGGTTAAAACACTTGTTTATAGATGGGTGATTTTGATGTGGGTTCGCCTCCGCGAGGTGCATTAATTTTATTCATGTATGAGCAAGATGAGGTTCATTAATGGCTTGCCTCCGCAAGGTGCATTAAATTGAATGGTTCCTATACGTTTAAAATGGTTGGACTTAATTAGGCGTCAAAACAGTTTTGGGCCTAGGCAAAAGAGGAGATTAAACATGCTTTTTGAAATTGGATTTCTCAAAGAATCTCATAAAAGAATCTAAGAATCATATGGGATATGATTGACATGATTGTCTACCTAATTAAATTAGTTTTGAGCGGTCCGCCTCCGTGGACTCAAAAGTTAAATTAAAGTTGGATCTTAGCCTAATTAAAATTATATTATACATTGAATGTATATGAAGGTTATATAATTTAGTGGGAGTATTTTGTTTGAAAAATACATTGTTTATTTCTTTAATGAAGCCGTTACTTATTAAATTTTGGAAATTTTGCGTATTTGTAGACAATGACTACTAACACTCAATCAATTTCATTGCGATCGATCCTTGAGAAGGATAAGCTCCAAGAGAATGGAACTAACTTTATGGATTGGATCCGTAGCCTAAGAATTGTTCTAAGGCAAGAAGATAAGTTGTACATTCTCGATGGGCCACTTCCTGCTGAACCAGAACCTACTGCCCCTAGGGCAGAAAGAGACAGTTACAAGAAACATCGTAATGATTCTAGAGATGTAAGCTGTCTCATGCTTGCTACTATGTGCTCAAAACTCCAACAAAGTTTGGAACAATTGGAAGCCTATGAGATAGGCGTGGAGTTAAGAGCCATGTTTCAAGAGCAAGCTAGGCAAGAGAGGTACAAGACCATTGTTGCATTCACTTCTTGCAAAATGAGTGAAGGGCAACAAGTGAGTCCTCACATGCTTAAAATGATAGGTTATGTAGAGCATCTTGAGAAACTTGGCTATCCAATCCCATTGGAGCTAGCCACGGATCTCATTCTTAATTCATTGCCTAAAAGTTATAATCAGTTTGTGATGAATTATAACATGCATGGAATGGATAAGAATCTCTCCGAGTTGCATGGGATGCTTAAAACTGCAGAGATGAAGATTGTGGAGAAAGGTTCTCCCGTGCTCTTAGTTAATGATGGGAAGAAGGCTAGTGCCAAAGGAAAGGGTAAGAAAGTTGTCAAACCCAAGATAAGCAAGGCAAAGGTTGCCAAGGCTTCTGAGGCAAAACCCGATTCACAAAAGGATGCAATTTGTTTCCATTGTCAAGAAATTGGTCATTGGAACCGTAATTGCAAGGCTTTCTTGGAAGAGCAAAAGAAGAAGAAGGGCAGCAAGGCTGCGTCGACTTCAGGTATCTATATGATAGATATTCTCCTTTCTACCACTGATTCTTGGGTATTGGATACCGGATGTGGTTCTCACATTTGTTTAAATGTGCAGGGACTAAAGAATAGGAGACTACTTAAAGAGGGTGAAGTAGACCTACACGTGGGGAATGGAGCAAGAGTTGCTGCATTAGCTGTAGGGACTTATGAAGTCACTTTACCTTCCGGATTAATTCTTGTTTTGAACAATTGTTATTATGTTCCGGATTTAAGTAGAAATATTATTTCAATTTCTTGTTTGGATAATGAAGGTTTTAAGTTTCTTATTGAGAATATGAAATTTTCTATTTATTTAAATGATGTGCTTTATGGTATTGCTAATTCATTTAATGGCCTTTATGTCTTGAATGTCAAGAATGAAAATAATGACAATGTCTATCATATAAATAAGAAATCTAAACATAATGATGTAAATCATACTTATTTGTGGCATTGCCGTCTTGGTCATGTTAATGAGAAGCGTATCTCAAAACTCCATGGGGACGGTCTCTTGGGTTCATGTGACCTTGGGTCATATGATACTTGTGAGTCGTGTCTTCTTGGAAAAATGACTAAGACACCTTTTACCAAGCTAGGTGAAAGGGCAAGCGACTTATTGGGGTTGATACATTCCGATGTATGCGGACCATTAAGTAGCATTGCTAGGGGAGGATTTCAATACTTCATAACCTTTACTGATGATTATAGTAGATTTGGGTATGTTTACCTAATGAAACATAAAAGTAAAGCATTTGAGATATTTAGAATATTTCAAATGAAGTAGAAAAACAACTTGGCAAAAGTATTAAGGCACTTCGATCAGATCGAGGTGGAGAATACTTGAGTCATGAATTTGATGATCATCTAAAGAATTGTGCAATAGTTTCACAATTGACTCCACCCGGAACACCACAATGGAATGGTGTGTCCGAAAGGAGAAATCGGACTTTGTTAGACATGGTTCGATCAATGATGAGTCAAGTTGATCTTCCAATATCCTTTTGGGGTTACGCCCTAGAAACCGCTGCATTCACACTAAATCGTGTTTCAACTAAATCGGTACAAAAGACTCCATATGAGATGTGGAGCGGAAAGAAAACTTGTTTATCTTTCATGAAGATTTGGGGTTGCGAAGCCTTTGTCAAAAGACTCATCTCTGACAAACTTGCACACAAATCTGACAAATGTATTTTCGTGGGATATCCAAAGGAAACTAGAGGATATTACTTTTACAACCGTGAGGACAACAAAGTTTTTGTTGCCCGAACTGGTGTCTTTCTAGAGAAAGAGTTTCTCTCCAAAGAAATCAGTGGGAGTAAAATAAATCTTGAAGAGATTCGAGACCCAGAAAATGACGTTGAACCAATAGTGGAACAAGAACAAGAACCACAAGGAGTTGTGGAACCTGTTCAAAATACACAAATAACTCGCAGATCTGGTAGGTTACGATCCGAGCCCGAGAGATATGGATTTCTCGTAACGGATAGTAATGAGGTAGAAATCATTGAGAATGATGAACCGACAACCTACCAAGAGGCGATGTCTTCTCCCGATTCGGATAAGTGGCTTGGAGCCATGGAATCTGAATTGCAATCCATGCAAGACAATCATGTTTGGAACTTGATTGATGCGCCCGAAGGTGTAAAAACCATAGGATGCAAATGGGTCTTCAAGAAGAAGACTGACATGGAAGGGAAGGTGTATACTTACAAAGCTAGACTTGTAGCGAAGGGTTATAGGCAAGTTCATTGTATTGACTATGATGAAACCTTTTCACCCGTAGCAATGATCAAGTCTATAAGAATTTTGCTTGCCATTGCCACATATCATGACTATGAAATATGGCAAATGGATGTCAAAACCGCTTTCCTAAATGGAAAACTACAAGAGGATGTGTATATGACACAACCAGAAGGTTTTGAACAGAATTCTAAGGTATGCAAATTGCAGAGATCTATCTATGGATTGAAACAATCTTCTAGGAGTTGGAATCTCCGTTTTGATGAATCGGTCAAAGAGTTTGGTTTCATCAAGAACAAAGATGAGCCTTGTGTATACAAGAAGATTAGTGGGAGCATAGTGCTATTCCTTGTTTTATACATGGATGACATATTACTCATTGGAAATGATATTCCTACACTTCAGTCCGTGAAGACTTGGTTAAGAAAATGCTTCGCAATGAAAGATATGAGTGAAGCTGCATATATACTTGGCATTAAGATCTATAGAGATAGATCAATGAGGCTACTTGGTTTAAGCTAAAGTACATTCATTGATAAGGTCATTAGAAGATTCCGTATGGAAAATTCTAAAAGAGGAACCTTACCGGTGTTACATGGAGTTTCTCTAAGCAAGACTCAATGTCCTAAGACAAAATATTAGCGTGAGAAAATGAATGATGTTCCATATGCTTCGGCAATTGGGTCCATCATGTATGCCATGATTTGTACTAGGCCGGATGTATCTTATGCTTTAAGCATGACAAGTAGATACCAATCCGACCCCGGTGAACATCACTGGATGGCTGTAAAAGCGATTCTTAAGTACTTGAGAAGAACAAAAGATTCGTTTTTAGTCTATGGAGGAATGGAAGATGATCTTGTGGCAAATGCTTACACGGATGCAAGCTTCCAAACCGACAAAGATGATAGTCGATCGCAATCGGGTTTTGTGTTTATGTTAAATGGTGGAGCTGTAAGCTGGAAGAGTTCCAAGCAAAGTACAACCGCTGATTCTACAACGGAAGCTGAGTATATTGCTGCATCAGATGCTGCAAAGGAAGCTGTTTGGATTAAGAAGTTCATCACTGAACTTGAAGTGGTTCCTAGCATTGCTAATCCAATAGATCTTTATTGCGATAATCATGGTCCTATTCCTCAAGCAAAGGAACTAAGAGCACATCAGAAATCCAAACACATACTTAGGTGTTTTCATATTATTCGAGAAATCATTGATAGGGGAGACGTAAATATATGCAGAGTGCCTACTGATGACAATGTTGCGGACCCGCTAACAAAGGGACTGCCACAAGCTGAACATGATGGTCATGTTAGGTCCATGGGTATTAGATACATGGGAGATTGGGCCTAGGGCAAGTGGGACATTGTTGGTAGTGGTGCCCTAGGCACGATTAATAAACGTTGTAATTGTTATCATTTATTTCATATCAATAAAGAGATGTTTTGATTAATATTGTTGTTCATGTTTACTTATAATAATCTCCGTCCCTAGTACTTTTTAAGCACTAGTATAAAGGCTAAATGATCATGAGATGATCATGTTAGATTTATGGGTACTTGTTTGGAACAAGGTACTGGACATGACCCGCTGTATGAGATTTATGTCATGGTCTATGTCGTACATATATATCATATTAGTTATGTCATTCGAATCCTTAGACATGAAGTTATTATAGTCTTCCACTTGATGAACATTATGTTTGACATATTCAAACGCTACCTTTAACCGGGTAGTTATAAAGGATATGATTGGCATAATCGGATTTACGTAGGGAAGAGTAATAAGCTAAATGGATTTGTCCCTCTTCAGAGAGATGTCAAGCTTAGGCCTCTCGTAGGAATGATGTTGATGAAAATGTTCGGCCGGACTCAAATGAATTGATTAGATCAATGTCATTTGGATTATCAACATATTCGGAATCGAGAAAGTATTGAACAAAACAAGTTGACTTGTTGACCATTGACTTGTGTTCAATGACATCGTAGATAAAGGGATTGTGACATGTTTTAAAGGAATGCGAACTTGTATCTAGTTATACTATTTGGGTAGGTATGACGGTTTGCTAGAACCTAACCATACCTTATGGTTTCATGTTTGAACCCATTGCCAACTTAGTATAATCCTAGAGGGTCACACACAGTAGAACGAATCTTAAATAAGGTTATATTGGAATTTTGGAAATTATGGGAATCTGGACAAGTGTGCGACCGCACAATATGGGTTGGGCGGCCGCACAGCTTGGGTCAAATAGTACCAGAAACCTTTCAGATAGATGTGCAGCCGCACAGGCATTTTGGGCGGCCGCACACCATGTCGGGACTGGTTTCCTAATTTGATTTGGAAAAGAATTTTGGACGGGTTTAGACACAAGTTTCCTATTTAGAATAGGTCTAACTTGTATATAAACAGCCAAATTCGGCCAGAATCATATCATAGCTTTTGTGCAAGTCTCCAAAGAGTTTGAGAGAGTTTTATTTTGTTCTAAGACATCCTAGATTGAGGAACAAAATAATACACAAACAAAATTCCATATAGTTCATATTGATTGTGAAAACGTGTTTCACAATTTTGGTCTAGCAACCAAGATCAAGTGTTCTTTATATTCGTTCGTGGTGTGGATACCGCTAAAGGGTGAAGCTTATCATCTTCAAAGTTCGTGTTCTTACTTTTGTGATCAAAGCTTCAAGTTCTCCACCAAGATCAAAGACCAAATTCAAAGTCATTAAGGGTTAGTATTCTAGTATTCATATTGTTGTATTTGATTTGATCATATGAATGGATCTATGGGCTTTGGGTTTCATAAAATTTTAAATGCTAATTTCCGCTGCGCATGTTACTACGAAACCCAACAGGTCCACATCAACTTATGTTGTCCAATGCTTTCTCGATCTCGAGTAGATTGATATGAGCAAATAACATTGAACGCTTCAATTCATTTGGGTACGGCCGTACACTATTATCAATCTCACTCATTTAGTGGCCAAGCAGATATCTCTCTTGAGAGAGGGACAAATCCCATCTTGACTTTATCATTCTTCCCTACAGGAATCCGATTATGCCAATTGTAGCCTTTATAACCACCCGGTTAGGGGTAGCGTTTGAGTACGTCAAACATAATGTTCATCATGTGGAAGACTATGATAATCTCAGGTCTAAGGATAAATGATATAACTAATATGAGATTTAATTATGACATTTGACTATGACATAAATCTCATAACGGGTCTATCCAGTACTTGTTCTCCAACATGTACCCATAAATTTAATCCGCATCCTATGCGCTATAATCATCATATGATTATCCATCAAACTCATGCTAGCCCTTCGTAAGTTCTTGGGACAATGATCATTATTATAAACATGCAAAAGATATAATAATCAGGTTTGTTATCTCTATAACAATGAAGCTATGATATAACGCATAGGCCTTTCTCAAGGTCCTAGGGCATAATATCCAACAATCTCCCACTTGCACTAGGCCCAATCAACGCGTATCCAATACCCATTGAGCTTAGTTATGATCTCCATAATTGCAAACGAGCTTATGTAGGATAATTATCCTTGTTATTATTATAAGTTATTTTGCATATTTTGATATCTCCTATCTTTGACGATTTCTCGAGTAAGATAGAAATGTCTGAGTATATGTTTAGATAAGACATTATCCCCTTAGATTGTGCAATAACAATTATTGGCACAATGAAGGTCCATAAAATTAGTGACCTAAAAGCAATTTCTAGTTTACTAATTGTTATCTTATTCAAACAATTTTCTAGTTGCATCCCATGCGACTAGATACCCAACCTTTTGTAGAATAGTAAGGGTATAATTAGAACTCTTCTAACACCATTATTAAACTTAGACATGTATTTATACGTAAATATTTATCTTTGATGGTTTGTAAGAATGCATCTTTGTAACTATTTATAGGATCATCTTATATTCCATCAAAGATCAAGAATGCATCATTTAGTTCTTCTAAAGTACTTAAGGATGTTTCTTAACTAGTGACTTTTACTAGGATCCAATTGGTATTATCTCATCATACTCTAAGTATATGAGACATCCGGTCTTAGTATATTAGCATTGCTTATATGATAGATCCAATTGCCGAAGCATATGGAATCCTAATCATGTACTCTTTGCTCATCAGTCTTCCAGTAAGACTAAATCTTGCAAAGATTAATGCCATTAGACTTTTGCAAGTAACCTCTCCAAGAGTCTTGCATAGTGAATCTTTCACTATATTGTCAATATTAGTACTTTGACTTTAACCAATCAACATTTTAGATTTATCTCCATAAATCAGTCCAAGGATGTAGGCGGCTTCATCCAAGTCTTTCATTTAGAAACTCTTTCAAAAATGATTTATATATCAACCATATATATATTAGACTATGAATAAAATTACGCTCCCACTAAATTTATTGTAATCACAAGTCTCATCCTTGATGAATTTTAAACTCTTTGAATACTTCATCAAAATGAAATTTCACTCCAAGTAGTTTGCTTCAATCCATCTCATGGATTTCTGCAACTTGCATATTTTATTAGAATTTTATAGATCAAAACTTTTAGGTTGTATAAAACACATCCTAAAGTATGTTCCTGTTTAGGAATGCTATTTTGATATCTATTTGTCATATTTCATATTCGAAATATGAGGTCATGACAATAAGAATTCTAATAATATTAAGCACGACTACAGGTGATAAAGTTTCATCATAATCGACATTATGAATTAACTTTTCTCAATTAGTCTTTCTTAATCAATATACACTTTTAGATTTTATGACTCCAAGTCATTGATCTAAATCCGGAGCGGACTTTGCATCTTTATAGGTAATAGGTCAATCATTCGCAATGATATTTTCCTAATTACTTTCTATTACGAGAAATCAATATTTCTTGTTATAGATAGTATCCTATCAGTTATGCAAATTTCTTGTGTATACTTGAACGAATTTCCACAACTTCTTGTGAATATTTGTTCAACTTCCATCTTTAGGTTCCATGTCATTTTTTGGGTCTCGAACTCTTCGAGATATATTTTACTCCCACTAGTTCTTTAGAGATAAACGATTTATCTAGAAAGTGCTATTTAGAGTAACAAATGATTTGTACTCTTTAAATGGTGTAAAATCAATATCATTAAGATATCCCATGGAATTACATTTATAAGATTTAGGTGTGATTTTGTCCCAGACAACACTTTTCTCAAAAGCATCACATCATAAATCTTTATGAAAGACAAACCAAGTTTTCTTTCATTTCATATCTCATATGGCATCAGTCGAACCACCTTAGATGAATCTCAATTTAGTGTAAGCGCAGCTGTTTCCAGCACATAATCCAGAGGGTTAATTAAAGATCAGTTTGACTTATCATGAGGCGAAAAACTGCATTTTACAGACAATCTGTAAACTTCTGGAACATCATCCGTACGACTGCTGTTTTCAGATTCTGTTTTTCTTAAATTGCAGACTTTCTGCAGAATTCTCATCGAGTCCAAGGCTCAAGGCTCAAATATTCATTACTTTGATCTAATCAGAGTACATCAATACTTTTGCCATGAGGTGTTGAAATCCTTTCTAGCATTGTTACTTTAATAAACTACATACATCAAAATGTATAAGTTCAAAAGAGTACTTCCTCTTACTACTATTAGCAAAAGGTGTCTTGATCAATTTCTAAGATTCACATCTATCACAAGATTCGAAATCATGTGAATTTAAAAGTCCTTCCCAAGGAATTTTAGATATGTGTTTCTTATTATTGATATAGACATCAATTCTTTAAGAATGTAACGCTTACATCCTTAGATTCGGATTTCCATTATTTACGTTATACTCATTATTTTGTTCTTCCTAGATGAGGATATAAAATCTCATTTATATGATTAGCAATACAATAAAGCAAATCATATTTAATGGAACACTTTCTTAGTCGAAATAAGAAATGTCCATAATTTTCTAATGAAGAAACCAAAATAATATTTATACTTAAAGTAGGAACATCACAACATTTGTTCAAAACAAATATGAACCTACTAGGTAAAGACACTTCGCAAGTTCCTATGATTAATGTTGCAACCATTGCATCATTATCAACACATAGGTTAATCTTTACCCTTTTAAGTAGAATTTTTAACATAAATACTTGAAGTGGTAGTCCTACTACCCTTCCTTTTGATCTTTTAATTTAAATTGCAATTTCTCCGACGGTCAATCTTATTGCCAAGGTAGAAATTATATCCTTTGGATTTTAGGTTTAGCCACAAACATTTTCTTTAGGCTTGACAACTTTCTTCTTGCCTTTATCTTAAATCCTTGTCCATATTAACTTTAGAGTTTGAGAATGTTTCCATTTGATATTAAGACATAGCACTTTAAACATCGAATGTCGCTTATGAATTAATACCAAATCCGTTGTTAGTTCCAAACTAACTTGATTATCAAGCCAACTAAGGTAATTAATATGTCTCTCCATGTTCAAAACATGAGAACTTATTAATATACCTTTCATTCATCACATGAATGTTAGGTTCTTAATCAATTTCAAACTTTATTTGCCTTTCTTGCTTGTAGGAACGCTTCCTATATAATTGTTTATCGCATAAGCATTCATATGTTTCAGATACTTCTAAAGTTCCGATCATATGACAGCAAGTCGTAGGACAGTTGACATCTATAGAATCATCCACATGTTTCTAATCAATGTCTTTGTCCACCCTTAATGCATAAGGTTTCTTAGGAATAGGATTTATTAAGAATTCATAACTTCCGTTCTTGCTTTAGAACAATTCTTAAGCTCATGACTAGGTCAAGGAAGTTAATCTTATTCTCTTTAAGTGGGGTCTATTGCAGTGATTATACATGATTATAGTTTAAGACATTCTACGAAATATGCAAATAAATATACACATATATTTCATACCATTATCATTTAGAGACATTTAATGTATTTCATAATTACTCCCACTAAATTATACACCTTCAAATACAACAATTGTATAATATAATTTAAGTGGGCTAAGATCCGTATTTCACCCAACTTTGAGTCGGCTAGGGCATGACTGCTCAAAATCAAGTTATTTAGGTAGATAACTCTTTATCAATCACATCATATGTGACTCTTAGATCTTTTATGAGATTGTTAGACATCTTATGTCAAACATGTTTTAATCTCATCTGTGCCTTAGGCCCAAAACTGTTTTGATAGCCCAATTAAGTCAAACCATTTTAAACGTATAGGAAACTCTGATTCCTCATCTTGCTCATACACTGATAGAATTAATGCACCTCGCTTTGGCAGAGCCCATATAAAAATACCCGGTGTACTCACAAGTGTTTTAATAATGGATTGGCACATGACTTAAGTTTTAACGAAGGTTCATTTAACATAGAGACATGCATCATATATTTAATTATGTCAAACATAATATAATATAGTCTTTACATGATGGATGTCAACTAATCAAATTAATTGACAGAAGCAAAATCTTGTGATTCAATTACGAAGCAACATTGTAGGGACGGAATCTAAATTATCTGTAAACGATTTACATATTGGATATTTCATTCGCATTCCCAGAAACAAGGCGTAAGCCTGCCATTGGTCTATGCAATGAATTAATCCAAATATAGTTTCCTTCTCTGCAAACTATTTGCACTTTGTATAGGGATAAATTCTGAAACTTTAGGATTACGCCAATCTTAAACTCCTTTAAGATTCTAATCTCATTATCAGTTTGGACTTCTGAACTTAAATCTGTTTCAGGAAACACGATTTCCAAAACCTGCCGTCTGAAATAGATCAGAATCAGTAATGCCCAAACCATCCGTACGGATGTTTCTGGAAGCATCCAGATTTATCCGTACAGCTCTTTCATACAGGTTACATAAACTCTGAACTCTTCAGAATTCTGAAACTGTATCCGCAGAGCATCTTGAAATTGAGAGGCACAAACCGTACGGCCGAAACTAAGCCAAAAGGCATCCACATTTCCGTACTAAGATCAAGGAACCAAGTAACTTCTCTATACGGTCGAAACTAAGCCAAAAGGCATCCACATTCCCGTATAGATTGGTCACATGTCCCGAGACCCTTTCATTGTCTCTTAATCTCACAGATTACAGCAATTATAAACTCTTTAGAATTCTGATTTCTACATTCTTTCTGAATTTTTCGGCCGAAAACTATTTCAGGAAACACGGTTTCGAAAACCAGCCATCTGAAAGCAGTTTTCAGTTTCCAGATTCGAATTTTGTAAACAATTTACAGAATGATCTGAACACCAGAAAACAAAATCAAATCTGAGAATTTCCAAACTAGCCATATGGATCAGTTTGGCATCATCCAAACCATCCGTACGGATCCATTGGTAGGATCCCAGATTTCCAGGTTTTTCAGAATTTCAGAAATTCGACCAAATCCAATATCATGTTTATACATAATCAGATTACAGAAACATGAATTTACAGATTACAAATTTAATTAGATCTAATCAATATCATGAATAAACAATTTATTATATATATAAATTAGATATAAGTTATCAATACACATAATCCAATTATTTATTGATAATCCCAACATGCAATTATTCATATAGATCAAATCAATATAATATTCACACAATCCCCATATCATGCTTATAAACCTTTATATCTCATATATAAAACTCAAATCACGCATTCATCTTATTATCATGTAGATATCATATAATCGAATTAAACAATTTCAACATGATATACTAAAATAATCAACAACGAATGGGGCTCTGATACCACTGTTGGGTTTTGATGCATCATGCGCAGCGGAATAAACAGATAAAATCAAACACCCAAGAGCCCGGATCCGTGCATGTTGATTAAATTAAATACAAGATGAAAGAAACATACCCTTGAAGATCGAATCCATGAACACGGACTTTGAGGTGCTAAAGGAAACACCCTATATCGGTATCCACACGTCAAACGGATATCAAGAACACCTTCTTGATCTGGATTGCTAGACCCAAGGCTTGATGAAGAAACGATTTCTTCATAGGAATTATTTTGCTCCATTGATTATTGAGTTATGATGATTCTAAATCTCAAAAATAATCCCCTCTATATGTGTGTAATTGTTTCTCAAACAACATGTTATGATTTCCAAAATCAACCATTAGGTTTCTTAAACCCGGCTGCACACATATATAGTAAGGTATTAACCTAATTCCTTTTGGGACTCAGGATTCCTTGTCAAACAAGAAGTCTTGAACATACTGTTTTCGGCCGGACAAACCATCCGTACGGATTGGTTGGGTGGCTCCCAAACCTTCCGTACGGATCCTTCCAACAGGATCCAGTTTTTCCCGTTTTCTGTGCCTTATTCAATCCGTTCTATTGTGTGTGACCCAATAGGATTACACTAAGTTGGCAACGGGTCCGAACGAGTCAGAACCCGTAAGTCATAAGCGGACTCTAGCAAGCCATTATGACTACCCAATTAGCATAAATTTGAAATCCCAAAGTAACCTTATAGAACATATCATAATCCCTTTGTCACGCGATATCATATTGGACATAAGTCATGGTCCACGTCAACTTATGTTGTCCAATGCTTTCTCGATCTCGAGTAGATTGATATGAGCAAATAACATTGAACGCTTCAATTCATTTGGGTACGGCCGTACACTATTATCAATCTCACTCATCGAGTGGCCAAGCAGATATCTCTCTTGAGAGAGGGACAAATCCCATCTTAACTTATCATTCTTCCCTACAGGAATCCGATTATGCCAATCGTAGCCTTTATAACCACCCGGTTAGGGGTAGCGTTTGAGTACGTCAAATATAATGTTCATCATGTGGAAGACTATAATAATCTCAGGTCTAAGGATAAATGATATAACTATTATGAGATTTAATTATGACATTTGACCATGACATAAATCTCATAACGGGTCTATCCAGTACTTGTTCTCCAACATGTACCCATAAATTTAATCTGCATCCTATGCGCTATAATCATCATATGATTATCCATCAAACTCATGCTAGCCCTTCGTAAGTGCTAGGGACAATGATCATTATAATAAACATGCAACAGATATAATAATCAAGTTCGTTATATCTATAACAATGAAGCTATGATATAACGCATAGGCCTTTCTCAAGGGCCTAGGGCATAATATCCAACAGTATCGTACGAGACATGGATGTCTCATACGAGGCATCCAGCCTAACAGTCAGATTACAGTTTTTTAATCCTATTGCTCGGATGGAATTTAATCCATTTTGTGAGGTTACCACTCTAGTGTCATCCACTGTCATTTTGGAAATTCATTCGTAATCACACTACTTCTGTCTCTCGCCTTCAATTTGGGTCGAAACTCGTTAAGTTGGACATATTTCATTAAGTTTCTGACTGACTCCGTTAGTCAGGGGCCAAAATGAACATTAAAATTACTGCAGAGGACAAAAATGTGATTCCAGCACATGGATGTCTCGTACGAGACATTGATGTCTCGTACGAGGTATCCCCCTCGACAGTCGGGTTTCTCAACAGTTTCCTTGTTGATCACAACCTCGTTTCTTGGCAAACACTCAGGCAATCCGGGAAAACCTAATGGGCGATCCTAGAGTCCAAAAATACCTCTGTGGGAATCAAGTCTTGGATTCCCACCACAACTTACCTTCTTAGCTCAAACCCTAGGTCAAAAACCCTTATAAATATAGTTGTTCTTGCCTAGAATGACTAATGGTCAACTCTAGAATAGTCATTCACCCTAAACTACTCCAAATCTGATCAAAAAGGTCCTCATAATCAGCCTATCTCCCTCACCCACGAAATTAAAACCTTCACAACACCATTCAAGCCAAGTTCATCAGATTATCAAGGCCTTTAGTGAAGGCCATCTATAGGATTCTTGAAGAACGCTTAGGTAAAACTCTTTGCTTTCTATCTTCTCATCTCCTTCTTTGTATTTAAGGTAGTGTGATTCCATTAAAGGATCAGCCTAGAGCCTCTCTAATTCATAGAGATGGTCTCGAAGCATATGATCCAACATTCCAAATAAATAAGAAATTATTTATTTGTTCGTTTTATTTTGGTACATGAATGCATGATTTTTATAACAATGATGATGATTTCATAGAAAGACCATTCCTAGATTGGGTGAATTGGGTGCTCCTTGACCTTCCCAATTCATAACTTAACCCCCGAATCTAGATATCTCGGTCCGTGTTCCGACAACAACATGGTGGCGACTCTCAAATAAAAAGGTAAATCAAAGGACGAAATCGCCTCGAAAACCCGCGCGCAAACAGTGGCGACTCCGGTGGGGAATAATCACAGTAAGTAGGTTAGACTTGCGTCGAAAGAAATCATCGTTGTTTCAAAATTCTGCATTTTGTACCATAATCTGTTCCTAGACCGAGATGCCTCGTACGAGATATCGCTTGTCTCGTACGAGACATCTCAGTTCTGCCCGGCTGATCTGATCCTCTGGTTTGAAAAAGGGACTTTGTTCAGTTCAAACACGTACACAGGGTTTCAGATCTGCTCCCCCCTCTGTTTTTGAGTCTTAGGACTTTCCTAACGATAAAGAAACTCCCCATATATCATAAAGCTAACCTCTGTTTTACGGTACTTGCTAAGTGATTTATCCCTTGTTTTACTTGTGTTTGCTTTATGTGTGAACTACGATGGCCTGATTTCCTCCACAAGAGGGAAACGTAGGCAGCCACTTGGCCCGGCCATTGCTTGTTTTTGTTTTACTTTCAAAAAAAAACTTTCTATTTTCTCTTTGTCACCTAGATCTTGACTCTCACACACGTACACACATGTAGAATAATTGCACTACATACCCTATAAATCCGGGTCCCAATCGGAGGACGGATGTCGGTCAGCACCCCCATTCTAACGAATGGCCGTTGCCGGTCTCTCCAAAGATGGTATACCCACTCCATGACACGCTCCTAGACTGTGTTCATGGGGAGCCTTAGCCATAATCCTTGCATCAACCTCATGCATAAATACTAGTTAATAAGACACTCCTCGAGACCGGTTGGTTCGATTATTAGGGTTGTTTTAATCTTTGCCCAAGATAACGCATCATTACAATCTATAATCCTCCCTTGTGAATATGACGAATGTCCCTTCGGTAAAATATTGAACAAAGGATTTTGAAAGAATGGAGAACCTCCCTACGGAAATCCGAGCTTGCGTTTTCCTACTTTCATTATTCTGTGCGGGATTGTTGATGCCATTTTGGCTTAGTTTCAACCGCACCGTTCAACATGTCCCTTTCGGTTGTCCCTTAAAATTCACAAGGTTTGATTGCATTAATGCGTTGTTTAACAAAGTGCAAAACAACTACGGAATCACTTAGGTTTGGTTAATTGAATGGTGGATTCCGATGAGAATACGGGTCCCTTGCCCGAATTGTCCGTTTGGGAGAGTGCAATACAGGTGAAAAACAAGGGGCTCATATTCTAGGGTGACATAATCCACTGTTCCAGGATGAACTAGAGTAGTAACCTCTTAAAATGGATTAAATTCTATCTGACCAATAGGATTAAAAAACTGCAATTTAACTGTTAGGCTGGATGCCTCGTACGAGACATCCATGTCTCATACGAGACATCCTCCCTTTCTTGTGACTCTGCCGTGTTGTTCAGCTCTATCTCATAAAAACCGACCTGTTGGGACCCTAGCCTGGATTTGACACAGTTTCTGCACTCTAGGTCCGTCTGATCAGCAAGGTAGCTCCACACTCCCAACACAATCGCTCCAACAGTTTACATCTGTGATCCCGTGATAAAGAGACTAGAAAAGGTTGCAGTAATGGCCGGCACCCCCATCACTGATTTGGAAACCGCTAAGACTGTCATTGCCCGACCTGAGCAACAAATCAAAGAGCAAGCTGAAATTGTTGCCCGTGAGAGTGATCGTCACGCCCAAGATATACATTCTGTCCTCCAAGAGCTCCAAGAACTCAAAAAGACCACTAAGAAGTCAAAATCCCCCTCCAAAGACGGGGAATCCTATGCTAAGAAAAAGAATAAGAGGGATGATGACTCCGACTCTGGTTCAAATACATCCTACTCTTCCTCCTCCTCCGATGACGAGGATGCTAAGGCCAGTAATAAGAAAAAGAAAGCTAGTGATGACACTAACATCATCAACTCTGCCATGGCCGAGTTTCTCAAAAAAAGGTTCACACATCTCGGTTTAGCAAAGGGATCCATTGTTCCATTCGACCCCATTGCACTCCGAAAGTCAATCACTAAGCTGCCGCAAAAATTTCACACTCCTGACATAGCCAAGTTCAATGGCACTACTTGTCCTCGTGTTCATGTCGAAACTTACACTTGAGCCATGCTTTCGATAAAAGTGGATGACACTCTCCTAGCCTAAAGCTTTCCCCAAACTCTAGAGGGGGGGCAAGGGATTGGTACATGTCTCTCCCCTTAGCCACAAGGACTGATTGGGCTACCGTATGTGAGGTTTTCTAAAGGCGTTTTGAGGACAACACTACTTACCGTCACACCAAAAGAGACCTCGAGCAAATCCAACAAGGTGCTAATGAAACATTTGGGGACTTTGTCAAAATATGGAGATCCAAGGTCACCGAGATTGTTGATAGGCTGACTACAGACGACCAAATGCACATCTTCCTGAAATCACTCCCTATTGAGTATGAGGATCGCCTCTCCGGTACTTTCTTCCTAAGCTTCTCCGAACTTCATAAAGCCGGTAGAACTCTAGTTTCTTCTTTGGTTCTTGTCCTTTACCCTTTGATACATGATGTTTAGCCTTCGACTCTTCCAAAGTTTGTTGGGTAAATTTCTCATCTCTTTCACAACAAGATGTACATTTAAAGTTGTCACTAGTTTGAAATCCCAAGCCTTCCTTATCACCACTAGACTTTTGGGATTTTAAGATTTGTTCCATAGTGACACGAGAATTGGTCCACTCATTAGTGATCCTTTTAAGGTCATTTATCTCAGCAACCAATTCTTCATTTTTAACTTTAAATATAGCATTTTGTTCTTCTAAGAAACGGTTTCTAGTCATGCTCTTGATCTGCTCCTTAAGGAGGGTGAGTTCAGATCTTAATAGAGTTTTCTCCGTCTTAAGCTGGGAAATTTTTTTAGTTGAATTGAAAGTGCTAAAGCTTCCTTCATGTCGGAAAACTTACTAATTACCTGTTCAGCTTTCATGAACATCTTCTCTTGTTCATCAGGGGAAATGTCATACTTGACTTGAGGTGTGGTAGATTGAGCTTCCTTCACTTTGGGATTAAATAGAGCCTTCTTCGCTGCACTCACGTCACATCTTGAAAATAGAAGATCACCATTCTTTTGAACTGGAGTTAGAAATCCCTTTTTTGCAAGTTGATCAGCCGTATAGCTCTTCCGTTTGGGTTTTACATTTGGTGAGAATTGATTTTCATGATCATCCTCATCATCAGAACGAACGACCAAACAAATGTGACCTTCTTCAGAATCCTCATCGCTTTCATCAGAATCTGACTCTATCCATGTAGCTAACTCTTTTGTGGTAGAGTCTTCTTCAGCCATCATTCTCTTTTGCTTTGAATACCTTGGAGTGAATTTGCTTTTCTTCTTCATATACTCATACTTGGGAATTGGACATTCCGATGCGAAATGACCGGGTTTCCTGCAATTAAAAAAAAATGAGATCTTCTTTCTTCTTAGAGAAGTTGAAGTTCTCTTTCTTCTTTGAGGGGTTGCTCCTTGAAAAACTTGTTGGAGCTTTGCTTGATGATCCGGGTCTTGCTTCCTTTCTAAACATTTGGAATCTTTTTACGAACATAGTAAAATCATCATCATCCATATCGAGTAACTCTGATGTGGATATTTTTGGATCTTCTTCCTCGATCACTTCTTCCTTTTTAGCGACCAACGATAAGCTCTTTCTTTTTCCTTCCACTTTCTTCAATGTTGTGAAGCTTGATATCAAAGACTTTGAGGTTGGCATAGAGGCTTCTGAATGACATATTATCTAGTAGCTTGGTATCTTCAAGAGTGTTTCCTTTGTGAAGATATTTAGAACCAAGAGCGGCTAGGAAATTCATATTGATTTCTTTCTTGGTAAGCTTCTTTCTAAGTGCGGTGAAGTACTCGCTATTTCACAGTAGCGGCCATAAGTGGCTCTAAGTGATTCACCGGGGATCTTAGCAAAGTTTTTGAATCTTCTTTGAATAGAAAACTTTTTGCTCTCTTTGCAAGCTTGATCTCCTTCGATGTAATCTTCAGTTGCATCCCAAAGATCTTTTGCAGTAGAACATTCCATGATCTGTCAATGCTGAGACGTACTCAAAGTACTTAAGAGTATGGTTTTTACTTTCACATCCATTCCAACCAATCTTTTCTCTTCATCGGTCCATTCATCTTTTGGTTTCTTGATTGATGGTGTATCGGCATTGGTTTTAGGATTTGGATCAGCCTTCATTGGGAAGTATGGTCCAATGGTAAGGCAATCACCAAGTTGCTCGTCCATAGAGTAGAAGTCGGTTAGAATGCTGTGTTTCCATACGTCAAAGTTATCTTCGTCGAACATTGGAACATTAGTGTAGTTAACAGTTGCCATAGCTTTCTGACTTGCCATATTGAATCGGCACCCAAGCTGTTAAGCTTGAAAAACAGAAGTTT
The DNA here is from genome assembly GCA_026119855.1 of Campanula takesimana. Taxonomy (NCBI): domain Eukaryota; kingdom Viridiplantae; phylum Streptophyta; class Magnoliopsida; order Asterales; family Campanulaceae; genus Campanula; species Campanula takesimana. The sequence goes on from JAOWBW010002167.1 coordinate 51,498, forward strand.
TATAAAGGTGTTTGCTCTGATACCACTTGTTGGTCCCAGAGACACAACAAGGGTATAAAAAGAGGCTAGAGGGGGGGGGGGTAAATAGCCTATTTAAAATTTTAAACCTTTTTCAAAATTCAACCTTATGCTTACACTTGAACTTTGTGGTAGATGAAATACCACGCGGTCAAGTATAAAATTCACAGCGGAAGTTTTCGATAAAACAAGTTAAGAGTTGTTTTTTATAAGTTAATGCGGTAGGTTAAAAGTGCGGTAGGTTAGGAACGCGGTAGACAAGAGTGCGGTAGATATAATGCGGTAGGTTGAGAGATGAAAGTGTCTTGGAGATTTTTGGAAAATGATAAGTTAGTCAAATTTTAGCTTAGGCAATAAGTTGAACGAACAAACACAATTCACAAGTGTTCATAAATCTGAAAGGATCAAAACACTAAACAACAAACAAGATTAATATGAACAAATGAAGAACAGTAAGAACAAGATGAACAAGACTTAAAGTAAATTTGCAGAAATGTAAAGAGCAGTAAGTAAATGACACAATGATTTGGAAAGGTTCGATCTGTTAAAAGATCTACGTCATTTACCAAGATGGTCAGTCTTGGATTTTGAATGAGGTATAAATTGATTCGCTTGTGTACATATTACAGAGATGAAGTATTGAATCAACACCTATTTCTATGAAGAACAATCTTAGACTTAGACCAGTATATCCCTAATGATTTAATCTATATGATTTATCAATCGGGGTGAGTGTGTGCTAAGAATCAAGAGCTCTTTGGAATCTATATGATTTTAGAGCCTAATGAATCTTGTGTGATGAGGCTTGAGATTTGATCTTGAAGTTTGATGGAGATTTGTTGAAGACTTGAAGGTTGTGTGCTTGAAGATTCGAAGGATTCTGGAAATCTTGAGTATGGTCTTCAATCACCAAGAATTTCAATAGCAATTTCTCTCTTTGAATCTCAGCTTGTGTTCAATGAAGAACTCAAGACTATTTATAGCCTTGAATGAGAAACTAGCCGTTTGAAATAATTGAGGTCCAAGTTGAAGGACAATGAGCTGTTGAATTCTAATTGGAGCTCAGTCTGAGTTGTCATTTTGTTGCAGAGTCATAGTGGTCCAACTGTACTACGATGATAGTTGTATTCAAATTTGAAATTTGAATTTGCAACGTTCTAAACTAACCAATAGTTGGACACAAGTGTTACCATGGTTAAGTTTGAACCAACTTGAGTTTCTTCAACCAGGGTGTAGATACCCCGAGGAACCACGGCTTGGCTAGAGCGCGTGAATTACCTAGGATGTCTAATTGATTATAAGAGTCGCCACCCGCGTTTTTAGAGGAACGCGAGAAAACCTAAAGAAAGCCAATTTTTGTACGAAAAAATGAGATTCGGGAGAGAAGGGTTCGGGGGTTAGGTGATGGAGTGGGAAGTACTTAAACACCCACTCCGCCCCGCTTACGCGGGTCTTGCTACTTTTGGTGTTCTAACATTTACATGTCCTTCAATTGATAAAATATGCTAACAACTACAAAGTAAAGATAAGGGGAAAATGGAAGCTAAATGATTTTATTGATTGAATGTCTAATGGTTACATGTTGAATATTTGCTAAACCATTACATTAAGAGATGAAGTGGAATTAAATTAATGTTGGAATGTTGGGATGTAACCTTGACCAAACTTCAATAATGAAGTGGCCTTTTGGTTGTATCCCTTTTTATGGAGATTGCACACTTAGTAGGACGCAAATAAAATAAGAGAATAGAAAAGTGGTACCTTTAAAAAAGGGACTTTGAACTTGGACTTGAAAAGAGTTTTGTTGTGGAGAAATTGTTGTAGAACAATTTGTGTAGAGTCTTGTCACGAAGAACTGTTGTTGGGAGAATTTGTGTATAGAAAAGTTTCAAGTCTAAGAAGAAGGTCCAAGAGAGGTAAAAGAGAGATGAAAAGAGATCCAAAAAGAGATGAAAAAGAGACCCCCTTCCAATGGTGGATTGGAGGGGTTTTTATAGTTGAAAGAGGATGTTTTTGGTGCCAAAACAGAGTCACAAAGATCAGTTTCCCGGGCAAAATCATATAAAATGAGCAAGGGAGAGATTCTTGGACAGAAATCAGTAACTGACACACCCAGACGCGCGCGCATCCCGTATAGTCGGCGGGAGGCGCGCGCTTTTGGCCTCAAAGGGCGGAGGCGTGCGACTTTGAAATGGCGATTTTGACAGAATGGACTAGAAAGTTAATTCTGTTGTGCAGTTTAGTCCAAAACTGACGGAATCAGTTAGGAACTTAACCGAACTAACAGAAATTAACAAAAACAAGTAAAGTAAAAATACTATGTATGCAATCGGGGTGAGAGGTCCAAGGCGGGGTGTCTACAGAGCCCCTCGGCGATGTGGATTGCGAAGCAAAACGCGTCGACGAAAGAAAGACAACCACCGAGGACATCGACAAGAGAAAACAAAGACTCTATAAAGCAGGAATTTGAAATTACCAAGGATAGGAGTGCGCTCCCTGTGTGAGCGGATTAATTGATATAGAAAGGATATAGCGGGATCCGTTTGCTGAAGCGGGATTCGTTTGCTGAAGCGGGATCCGTTTACTAATGCGGGATCCGTTTGCTGAAGCGGGATCCGTTTGCTGAAGTGAGATCCGTTTACTGAAGCGGGATCCGTTTGCTGACGCGGGATCCGTTTGCTGACGCGGGATCCGTTTGCTGATGCGGGATCCGTTTTCTGATTGCGGGATTCGTTTGCTGGTGTGGGATCGTTTGCTGATTGCGGGATCCGTTTGCTGATGCGGGATCCGTTTGCTGAAGGCGGGATCCGTTTGCTGAGGCGGGATCCGTTTGCTGAAGGCGGGATCCGTTTGCTGAAGGCGGGATCCGTTTGCTGATGCGGGATCCGTTTGTTGATGCGGGATCCATTTGCGGAATGCGGGATCCGTTTGCTGAAGCGGGACCCGTTTGCTGAAGCGGGACCCGTTTGCTTAATGGGGACCCATTTGCTTAACGCGGGATCCGTTTGCTGAAGCGGGATCCATTTGCTGAATGCGGGATCCGTTTGCTGAATGCGGGATCCGTTTGCTGATGCGAGATCCGTTTGCTAAATGCGGGATCCGTTTGCTGATGCGGGATCACCGTGGACCAAATTGCTGTCTAGAGCTGCAGTTGCTGTTGACTTTATCGTGGGGATGCGGGCACAGTTGACTGTGGACCATTTTCTGCTGGGGATGAAGTGCCTTGAGTAGCGGATGCTGTTGACTTCGTGGTGGTACCTGTTATGTGTGTGCTTGGCAAGTATATGTGCACATGTGTGAAATGGCAGTTATGAGAGAAATTGTGCTTGTGGTGTGATGTGATTTTGAAGCACTTTTGCATGAGGGAGAAGTAAAGTGATTTTGTGTGTGAAGTGATTTTTGAAAGCAGAAATTTGCTTGAGAGAGATGAATGATGTCCATACCTTCACTTACCATTGCCGCTTGATTGGGGATGGATTGCTAAAGGATGTTGATGCTTTTGATGAAGAATGTCCATGCTTTGGATGGAGAATGATGATGTTGGTGATGATGAATTGTTCTTGCCTCTGTATGATGGGTTGGCGAGATGGTATTCTGGATGATAGGTTGGTCGTGCCAAAAGGCTGCCTACGTATCCCTTTAAGAGAATCAGACCAGCGTAGTTCAAGGATGATGGAGAACGCTAGGGAAGAATGCTAGGAGCAAGGCAAAATAAAAGCACGAACTTTTGCACATAGAAGGAGAAAAAGAAAAAGAATTTTTTTTTTTTTTTTTTTTTTTAAGATTAGAAGGGAAAGAATATGCACACATGTGAGAAAAAAAAAGTTCTTTTTTTTTAGTTCGTGGGTGAACCATTTTAACCATTGTGTGTTTGTAAAGCCAACCCAAGATCAAGTCATGTTCGATCGAAGTTCGGATTGCCTCGCTTGAATGTCGTTGCCGCGGTGTCCAACGAAAATTGATGTCTAGCCCCAAGAGATTTGTCGATTATGGGGCTTCAAAAGGACTATTGATGCCGAGATGCCAAGGGGTTGCTAACTGTAAAGCCCCTCGAATGCTGAGCTTTGAGAGGCTTATGAAGCCCCAAGATGAATCAACTCTTAGCCCATTCAAATAAACTGTCTTTTGTTGTCGACGTGGGCAAGCCCCAAGAGAAGATCATTGATACCAAGCTTTGAGAGATTGCTAAGCCCCAAATGTCATGGGCTTATCAAGTTTGTAGATGGCGGGATGTGGAGGCCTTTCGGTGTGAAGCCTCAAATTTTCTTGGAATAGGCTTAGCATTATGTTGGGAGCGGATGGTGCTATTGGGAAGAACTCTTGAAGGCGGTCTCCTTTTTCCTCTTGCTTGGAGATGGATGGCCCTTTTTGTGGTTGATACCCGAATGTCGGAAGGTCCATGTTGAAAATGTAGTACGGTCTTCGGGAGACGTCTCGTGGGAGATGGTGATGTTGTTGCAGATGATAAGGCCTTGGTGTGATAAAGTCTCGAACGGTATGTTTGCTCGAGTTTTCTTGAGTTGAACCGACGGCGGATCTTCGGATGAAGCCTGTGCTTTTGATCTTGGAGAAGGGGGTGCTGTATTGCAGAAACATTGGGATTGGCCGTAACTCTGCTTATAGAGTTAACATATTGGCATTGCCCGCTATAACTCAGCCGGGTGAGTCTAGCATATTGAATCTTTTTCCTTTTCTCTAAGACTTCCTTCAGAATCTCGCTGTGAGTTCTAATAAGAATCATCAAATTCATTCATATCATCGGAGCCTTCATTTAAAACCAAGAGGCCTTTTGACTGGAAGTGTTGAGGGACCATTGAAGTTTGATCCCTTTCATGGAGCCATAAGACTACTCCCAAATTGCATTGCTCGGGTACCACTGCCCAAAAGCTTGTTAATTGCGAAGCCCCAATATTGCCCTTTGCTTGAATTACTGTAAAACCGTGGCCCAAAAGATTGTAGATTGCGAAGCCCCTTGAGACCTTTCGGTATAAAGCTTCAAATGTTGCTGGGGACATTGAAGTGAATTGCTTCTTGCTGAGGGAGCCTTTAAGACTTGACCGTAGCCCCTAGAGTGCCATCATTGATTGCGAGAAAGGTCCATCCTTGATTGGGGGAACGAGCACGGGCACACATGACAAGAGGGCTTTTTGACATCCCTTTTGAGAGGCTTTGAGGATAGTCTCACACATCTTTCTCGAGCATATCCCCTAGGGCTTATTGATTGTCAAATGAAGCAAAAGAAGCCCTTGTTCTTGAGTCACATAGCCCCTAGGGCGTCACCATTTGTTGAGCAAAGCAAGAGTGACTCATCCTCGTGCGAGGGAACAAAGATGAGAGGACATGGCAAGAGCTACTTCATTTCTCGGGATACTTTCGGCGTACTTTAGAAGCACATACTTGCAGAAGCTTTGAAAACTGAGACACATGTTGTTTCTATTTGCTGCCCAAGCCAATGGACTAGCTAGGGATTATTTGTGTGACCTCGTGCCCTTTTATGATGGGCTCGTTCTAAGATGTGTCTTGGTTAGCACGGACCTTCTTTTTATGAACCCAAAAATGCACACTGCTGGAGAATGATGCCGATAACCCAACACAACCTTTGATGGTGCCATATCTTGTCGAGCAATCCCAAAGTTGACTCGGTGGGGAATTGATTTGTTGAGGAGATCCAATGTAGAGCTTGTGCAGTTGTCTTCCTTAGAGGCTGGAGATCTCCATTTCTCTTTTCCTTCTCTCTCTCACTCTTTTTTTTTTATGATGCACCCTGTTTTTTGCCTAGACCGCCCTTTCGGGTTTTCAATCTAGCGGGCATCTCTTTTGCGTCTTTTTTTTTTTTGACTCGATTAATGAGGAAGTGTGCATTGACTCTGGCTGAGGAGATAAGACATGTGATTTTTCGGTGAAGACCTCTTGTCACTAAAGATGAGTGACATTGACTCGACTAGGGAAGTGTCCCTAGTATTGACTTCATGTATGTATATTTTTTGAATGACTCACGAAGGCAAGTAAGTCATTAAGAGAGAAGATAAAGAAAGCTCCAGTTTGATTGCAAGAAACTGGGAGTATCGCAAAAAGAAGAGAAATACCTAGACTCGATAAGGAACGGAAAGCGATTCCAAATCTAAGAAAGTTGTTCAATCTTTTGGTGATTAATTCATTGGCAAATGAATAGTACAAAGATGTCATGACAAGTTCGAGAGGAAGGCCGATCACCATAACACGCTAGGGCTAAACATATCTTCTTTCTTGCATGAGACCGGACCCGAAGGTTGCCTACGTTCCTCCAGTGTAGAGGCTCAGGTCACCGTAGTTCTTGTAGATGCTCCATTCGCAGTGATGAATTGTTGCTTCGTCGTGGTTGTTGTCGATGTTGCTTCATCCATCGTTTGGTGGAATGATGTTGTTGTTGAACTTCTTTGAATGAAGGGGGATTTTTTTTTTTTTTTTTGTGCTCTAACTTTTGCCTAGGTTGATTTGAAGAGTTCAACCTAGCGAGCTTTTTTTTTTTTTAATCCCCTTTTGAAAACTTTGCTTCATGATCGTTGCTCCACCTTTCTTTGTCTTGATTTCGTCGTTGTTGATGTCTTCGTTGTTGATGCCGTTGTCGATGTTTAGCCCCTAGGCGTTCAAGCGATGGCCTTCATTCTAAAACTTGTTTAGACATCTTTTCATTATTTTTCCAAGAATTAAATTGAACAACTTGGAGGAGTGTATGAGGACAAGAACGACTTTTATTTGATAATAAGACTCGACATTGAACATGGGACGAGAGAAAACTTTAATGCACACTAAAGAGGACTTTGACTCTTTTTTTTTTTATTCCTATTACTAGGTAGAGAAATAGAAACGGAGATTGTTACTGTAGTCCCCATTGTCGTTGTAGCCTTAATTATCGTTGTAGTCTTCCATGTCACTACATTCTTCCATGTCATTGCTTGGGAACCCTTTGTCGTTGAAGCTTGTGTCATAGGAGGACTCGGCCACTTCTCGGAGCAAATGGTCAATTCTAACCCCCGCATCATACATGCTTGAAAAATCGGAGTGAAAAGCCCCACTAAGATGAGTGCGGTAGTCCATTTTCAAACATTTCAAGAAGATGTCCATTTGTTCCTTCTTTGAGGGCCTATCAATCATCTCAGCTAGCTTGTCATTCCAACGGCGATAGAAGTCCCCAAATGATTCATCACCCATTTGCACGGTGCTCTCCAATTCCTTCTTGGTGGGGCGGAATATGGAGTTGCCTTGATATTGTGACTTGAAGGCAAGCATAGCGACATCCCAATTGAGGCGGGTGGAAACTGGAAGACCCATATACCAATATTTTGCGACCCCCTCGAGAGTAAGCGGGAAGCATTGTGCCATTATTTGAGGAGACACTTTCTTTGGCAGCATGGCCCAAATGTAAGAGTCGACATGAGCGTCGGGGCAAGATTTGCCATTGAACTTGCCAATATCGGGCATCTTGAACTTTTCGGGAAGAGCCTCCATTGTGTTCATGAGGAGAGAAGCTTGATGAAGATGGTGCTTGGGCCCTTGTGCAAATTTAGCCCACTAAGCCTTTGGTCAATGTAGGACATGAGAGTGTTGACCAAACCGGTATTAATGCTTTGGACCTTTCTTTCATTCGTGAGCCCTTTAAATTAGTTATTGAGTTGAGCAACTTCTTTCATGTGGGCCGTTTTCACATGATCGTAACGGGCTCGCCATAAATCATCCTTGCGGCGGACATTCTCGGCTAGTGTATCAACTTGCCCTTTCAATGCTTCCACCATGCGGAATAACCCTTCGTTGGACACGGGAATGCCGTTGTCGTTGCCGTTTGAAGCCATTGGACCTATGGAGAGAACACGGTTGATCTTAGGATGGCCCCACAAACACCTTTTGGATAAAATTATTTCAGCCACAAACAAAGGGAAAAAAGACTCAACCATATAAAGAAAATGACTCTTTTTTTTATTTATTTACAAAAGTCGGAAGGACGTGGTCCTTTTTGGGGTTTCTAGGAAATAGTGGAATCGTCACACTAGTATATAGACCATCTCGCGGTCCCATATACTCATCGGATTCCACCACGTTTGTGAATCCTACATGTGTCGGGATTAAACTAAATTAATGTCATAAAGCATACATGCGGGGACGGATTTTTATTTTCGTCCATAATAACCACTTGGGGACGGAGTTTTATTTCGTCCAAAACAACGAGTGGCATGTATGATTTGAAGACATTAGTTTAGGGAAATCTCGGCACATGGAAACCGACTTGAGTCACGGAGTGTTAGACCCTAACTAGAATTGTGTGGTTTGTGCTCGGCTAAAGAGAGGCTTAAAGGTCACCCCCGGCATGTAGTCGTGAACTACGCCACGGGATGAGGTTTACCGCTTCGGAAGAGTCAAGGTCGAGTGGAGCTTGAAACTTCCTAGGACGGGCCTCGACGGGTTTGGGGTTGGACTTGTGCGACTCGATAGTGAGCAGTTGATAAGAACTGTGCGCGTAGTGTGAGGTCTAACAAGTGACAAAATATTGGTTTTTTTTCAAAGGAAATTAAAAAAAAAAAACAAATAAGCACGTAATTTACAACTTTCGAATCACCCATGTGACCGATAAAAATGAACAGGAAATAAAAGTTGTTCTGTGCAGGCCCAGTGCCCACACACTGTCAAAACTGTCCATTCTGTTCACTGTTTCTGTTTCTGGGAAATGCCCAGAAGCGCTCGCATTCAGATGCCTACTTGGGAGGCGCGCGCATTAGACTGAGAGAAGTGGAGGCGCCCGCTTCTGGGCAGTACCTGCAAATCAGCGGGTTCAAGGGATTGCCTTCACCCTAAATTATAGAATTTTTTTTCCTGCAGTAAACGTTAGCACAGAAACATGGAATTGAAGGACAAGATGGGAGGCGGGCGATTCTGGTAATTAGGGTCGGACGCGCGCGCTTTAGGCTAAGAAGGCCGGAGGCGCGCGCTTCCTACCCTTTTTACCAGAATGCCCAGAAAACAGATATAAGAACACCAAAAGCAGAAAATACAAGTTTAACCCTCTATGTCCCCAGCAGAGTCACCACTGTAGATACCCGGGGAACCACGGCTTGGCTAGAGCGCGTGAATTACCTAGGATGTCTAATTGATTTTAAGAGTCGCCACCCGCGTTTTTAGAGGAACGCGAGAAAACCTAAACAAAGCCAATTTTTGTACAAAAACCAGATATTCGGGAGAGAAGGTTCGGGGGTTAGGTGACGGAGTGGGAAGTACTTAAACACCCACTCCGCCCCGCTTACGCGGGTCTTGCTACTTTTGGTGTTCTAACATTTACATGTCCTTCAATTGATAAAATATGCTAACAACTACAAAGTAAAGATAAGGGGAAAATGGAAGCTAAATGATTTTATTGATTGAATGTCTAATGGTTACATGTTGAATATTTGCTAAACCATTACATTAAGAGATGAAGTGGAATTAAATTAATGTTGGAATGATGGGATGTAACCTTGACCAAACTTCAATAATGAAGTGGCCTTTTGGTTGTATCCCTTTTTATGGAGATTGCATACTTAGTAGGACGCAAATAAAATAAGAGAATAGAAAAGTGGTACCTTTAGAAAAGAGACTTTGAACTTGGACTTGAAAAGAGTTTTGTTGTGGAGAAATTGTTGTAGAACAATTTGTGTAGAGTCTTGTCACGAAGAACTCTTGTTGGGAGAATTTGTGTATAGAAAAGTTTCAAGTCTAAGAAGAAGGTGCAAGAGAGGTAAAAGAGAGATGAAAAGAGATCCAAAAAGAGATGAAAAAGAGACCCCCTTCCAATGGTGGATTGGAGGGGTTTTTATAGTTGAAAGAGGATGTTTTTGGTACCAAAACGAAGTCACAAAGATCAGTTTCCCGGGCAAAATCATTTAAAATGAGCAAGGAAGAGATTCTTGGACAGAAATCAGTAACTGACACACCCAGACGCGCGCGCATCCCGTATAGTCGGCGGGAGGCGCGCGCTTCTGGCCCCAAAGGGCGGAGGCGCGCGACTTTGAAATGCGATTTTGACAGAATGGACTAGAAAGTTAACTTTGTTGTGCAGTTTAGTCCAAAACTGACGGAATCAGTTAGGAACTTAACCGAACTAACAGAAATTAACAAAAAACAAGTAAAGTAAAAATACTATGTATACAATCGGGGTGAGAGGTCCAAGGCGGGGTGTCTACACAGGGTTACATGCGGCAGAATGATATGCGGCAGGATGGAAATCACGCAGCATGTTGAGTTATGCGGCAAGATCAGCTATGCGGCAGATTCTCATGCGGTAAGCAATGCATTGACCGCATTTCTCTAGACTTAGAAAATTGAGGGTCCTAATCTGCTAAGCCTATCAAACTAAAAGATGGACTATTCTAAATGAAGTACAAGTACTTCTTACAATATAGCCTAAAGTCCACAAAGAGTAAAATTAGGTTATGGGATCAATCAAATTAAGGTAATAGGAGTGGTTTATAATAAGCATACCCAACAATATCTTTTGCATGTTTATTATAATAATCATTATCCCTAACACTTATGAAGGGCTAGCATGAGTTTAATTGATAATCATATGATGATTATTATAGAGATAACATAACTGATCCGCTAACAAAGGGACTTCCTCAAGCTAAACATGATGGTCATGTTAGGTCCATGGGTATTAGATACATTAGTGATTGGTCCTAGTGCAAGTAGGAGATTGTTGGTGTATATGCCCTAGGCATGTTATTTGGCACATTGTTTGAAAATGTTTGTTATCACTTTTCATTTATATAAAGAGATGTTTTGGATTATTATTTATTGTTACATGTTTTGTTATAATAATCTCCATCCCTAGTACTTATGAAGAACTAGTATAAGTTTAATTTGATGATCATATGATGATATGTGTATGGGATACAAGTTAAACTTATGAGTATGTGTTGGGGAACATATACTGGACATGACCCAAAGATGAGGTTTATTTCATGGTCAAAATGTCATATTTAAACCTTTAATAGTTATATCATTTGAATCCTTAGACCTGAGATTATTACGATCTTCCACATAATGGAGATCATGTTTGACATATTCAAACGTCACTCTTAACCAAGTGATTATAAAGGATATGATTGGCATGATCGAAGCTATGTAGGGAAGTGTAATAAGTTAAGATGGGATTTGTCCCTCTTTATGAGAGATGTCAGGCTTGGTCCCCTCGATGAATAGTATTGATGAAATGCATGGCCGTGCTCAAATGAATTGATGTGATCGATGTCATTTATGTTATCAAAACTATTTGGGATCGAGAAAAGTATTGGGCATTGTAAGTTGACCATTGACCATGGCTTACGCTCAATGACATCGTGGACAAAAGGATTGTGATATATTCTATAAAGGATAAGCGAACTTTGATAAAGTTATATCATTTGGGTAGTCATGATGGCCTGCTAGGGTCCGCTCATGATTTATGAGGACAAACTGTGTTTGGACTCATTGCCAACTTGATATAATCCTATGGGGTCACACACAATGGAACGAATCGTTAAAAGGAAAAAAAAGGCTGATTTATGGTCTGGCACGATCGTGCCAGATAAAGAGCATGACCGTGCCATTAATCATCATCCGGGGAAGGTAGGTACGGACCATTTGGCACGACCGTGCCAGTTTTAGGGCACGACCGTGCCAGAGCTGTCTTGGCCGAAAATCTACTGTTTAATTGGGTGACTGGATTTAGGTTTCCTAGGTCCTTAAGGGTTAAGGACTAGGACCTATATAAACATCTTTTCACCAGCCATTAAACATATGAAACCTAGTTGTTTGGAGAAACAATATTCTTGATCAAGATTGAGAATCAAAGATCAAGAACCCCAAAATTCGTATAGCCCATTTGGATCTAGCAACCAAGATCAAGAAGGAGTTCTTGATATTCATTCGCGTGTGGATATCCATAGAGGGTGATTGCTTAATCATCTTCTAGTTCGTGTTCCTGCGATCCTGATTCAAAGAAGCGCGAAGAACAAAGATTGAAGATCAGAAAAATTTTAAAGCTCCATCACGGTTAGTATTCTAAACTCACATTGTATTAATTTAATCATCTTGAACGGATATAGGCTTTTGGGTTTTATTCCGCTGAGCATGATTGTGCAAAACCCAACATAATCAACCATTTCAAAGCTGGTCCTACCAACGTCGAACCAAAACCTTTGCACAAACAGGCTTCCCTGAACTGAAGAGGTATGTGGACAACTTCCATCTTCTCCTGATAGTGGGCGACATGTTCCTCAGGATCAGTGCTTCCATCATAGAGCTTCATGGTCGGGATGTTGAACCCTTTGGGGTGTCGACTTGAGCAATGACTGGTACAAAGCGCGATTGACTGTAACATGTTGGGGAGACCTGCTGAATAGGAGGAGTGATGCCAGGCACGTTCATGACCATATCTCTTAATTCTTGAAGCTGTCTTGCTATGTAGTTTCCTTAAAAAGGGTTAGTAGCACGAGCAGTATTACCAAATAAATAACTTCAATTAATGTTACCAAAGGGGTTGGTGACATCTGCTGTAGATGTCACGATGGTACTATTGGTGAAAGTAGGCCCTGCATATGTTCCTGAAATGTTATGAATGGAAGGTGGGACAGAGGTGTTGCCAAGTAGAGAGAACTGGAAGAAGTTGGAGTCCAAGGACGATGACATCATCGGAGAAGTCGTCACCATTGGAGATGACGGTATTCCTCCATCATTTGCAGTAGTCATCGGGATCCACTCGTTATACACAGAAGAGTTGCCCCCAGTATCAAAGTTGAGAGTCTTGGGACAAAGTGGAGAGACAACATCTCTATCACTTAGCGACTTCTGTTCCTTCTACATCCTCACCAAAGTATCGAGTATCATCGAGGTGCTGCTTTGCTGTTTATCGAGCTGACTCCTCATCTGGGTGAGTATGTTCTTGAGCTCAGCATCAGGAGATGGAGATGACTGCTTCTTGCCGGTCCCAGTAGGCGGTGGCGGCGGTAAGAAACCAGTATTGCTACCTGTCGTCTTGATGGGATTGTTGCCCCCAGTCGATGCATTCAAGTCGCCAGTTGTGGCAGGAGTCTTGCCGGTGCCGGAGGTTATGGGTTGAGTAGACATGATGATTTGAAGGAAATTCAAACAATTAAAAAACCAAAGGCCCCTCGGTGGGCACCAAATTGTTTTGGTGAAAAAATAATGGAAAGTAAATTAACTTAGAAAAAGTGTTTGGAATCAAAGTAAGGAGGGTGCAATGGAATATAATTGATGAACGAAAAGTAGAATGAATATGGCACGCCAATGTTGACGAGGAAAGCCCTTGAGACATTGATCTCGCCGGCACAAAACCTCGAAAGGTGTTTATGAGCACCTACCACCCCGGAACGGTTGTATTAATGCTTTTTGGTGGTTACAATTGTTGCGAGCTATGGTGGAGTACCAGAAATAGTGCGTGAACTATGTGTGTCAGTGATCCGACCTATATATCTTCAAATAGGAAAAATATTACAACGTCTCAATCTATCGTATAACTAAGTCTCCTAAAATCATGGCTTGTTTATCTCTTATCTTGACCGCGTCTCTTGTGTCGTTGAAGAGAGTCTTTGTAGTTCAAATAACACGTTTTTAATTCCTGGTGATTTTCTGCAAAATAAATATTAATAGCACAGTAAAATAATAATATAAATAATTACTTTACCGAATTGTAATGATCATGATGATAACATGTTGAAGATGTCGACGTTCGATAATTTTTACCCATAACAACTATGAACATCCTTGTACGTGTTTAACTGGCGGCAATCAACCAATAAGTTTTGCTTCATTGGTACAAATTGTGCAAAACTAATCGACAGGTACAAACCGAACAATTCTTGAATTGTACTACCATAAATGATCGGGCACCATAAGATTTATCTGGTTGGTGCCAACCTAGCAACATTCCCCCTTCCATATTTAAAAAAAAAAAAGAAAAAAAAAAAAGACACCCTCTTCCATTCCAACCAATCATCCCCTTATTCATACAATATTTTTACAGCAATTCTACCACCTTTTCTCTACCCAGCCCTTCAAGTTGTTTAGTCATCTTTAAGCTCAAATTCTGCACTCCTATTTGTCCAGTCTCTTAAAAACTTAGTTCTAATCACTCTTCATCAACTAGGTTTGATTCAACTTTCACAAAGAATATATCTTTACACTTTTCATATCTGATTTTCTGTCACACTTACAATTTTCTCATCTCTAGTTTATTGCATTCATTTTCTCGCCAGTTTAAGATTGAATTTGGGTTTTCGTATTCATCTAAACGGTGTCTAAAATCCACTGAACGACACTCCATATTCTCCGGCCAAAGCAACAGATTACCACACACAAATCAAGAACACACAAACGCAACATGCACACATGGCAGGTATACATGCAACACTTAAGGAAGAACGAATGTTAAAAGCGAGACAATACTAGCGGACAGTGATTGTATAAGTGAGAAAGAGGAGATGCAAGGATAAGAAGAAGAAGCACATGAAAGGTGGGGATGCACATGATGACATTGAGGGGGTGGTAGAAGGGAGGATGGGGAAGGGGGTGCGACAAGTTACATAAAGAGAGAGAGAGAGAGAGAGAGAGAGAGAGAGAGAGAGAGAGGAATTGGGGGGTGTTTAAAAATAGAGTTTATGTGGGTTAAGTGTAAAATGAGAAAAAAATGAGGGATGTGCCCTGTAATTGGTTTGGTTTTTGTAAAATTGGAGTATGTGTATAACTTCTTCTTATGATAACAAGGCTCAAAATGCTAAAAAGAAATTATTATGCTTTCAAAAGAAAAAAAATTATTTTAAAATTTTGATTAATAAATCACTGATTGGAATTCAGTTAACACGACATTAAGTTTGAATTAGATTTTTGAGACGAAAATAATAAGGCACAATGATAAGTGCTAACAAAAAAATTATTTTAAAATCTTGATTGATATTCATTGATTGATATTCATTGATGAGTGGGGATATACACCCCCACCATTTTAATTACTGCGCCTACCATATTCTTTTTATGAAAATGCCATTTCGCTAAAAGTCAATTTAATCCTTGCTTGAATAGGACACCCTCACACCCACTTTCAGAATGTTCAAATTAAGATGAGGTTTCACCTTTATCAGAGCATCATTTATCATTGTTTCTTCAAATTCAAAACCCAGTTACAAAATGAGAACCAAACAGAGTAAAAAGAGCTTTTGGTCTTTTGAAGAAGAAGAAGACAAACTCATGTGCCATATTACCTCCTATGGTCATGGTTGTTGGAGCTCTATCCCTAAACTATCAGGCAACTATTTTGTGTTTCTTATTTTTACATTTTGATTATCTACTTGGGCCTGTGTAATTGGAGCTCTATCTCCAAACTATCAAACTAGTCTCTCTTCTTTATGTTTCTCCTTCTCAATTGCTTCCCAACATACGATCCACTGCTCAACATTGTACAAACATGAAAGTACCTAATTTTAAGAGCAACTCGGTCGAGAGTGTTATATACATTTATTTTGAGACGGGTGGAGGTAACTGTTAGCAACATGTATTAATGTAGGTTCAATGTCTTTGAAAAACTGGATCGTGGCCTTGGTTTATCTTCAAACGGAACTGTATCTTCTCTGGTCCAACTTGAATAAGTTCATGAATTGAAATTGTTGAAGAAAGCAAGGATTGATGCAATAAAAAACCTTTAAATTTCAGCTGGGATTTGAAATCATGTAAATAGGTGGGTGTAGTTACATATTTGAGTTTATTATAATAAGGCTAGAATTGGAAAGTAGGTGGGCGTACTTACAAAATTGAGTTTTTTATAATTTTGATTAGTGGGTGACCTTACTAATGTGGGCGTACTAACTAAATCGGTGGGTGTGTATATCCCCACCCTTCATTGATATGCACTTAACACGACATTAAATTCCAATTAAAGATTTTGAGACGAAAATTTTGCAATCGCCCTCAAAATATTATTCTTACTCCATTAAATTCTAATTAAAGATTTTGAGACGAAAATTTTGCAATCGCCCTCAAAATATTATTCTTACTCTAGTAAAACAAACTGTAAAAACCAAACAACTGTAAATGAGGACGTTATCCCGCTAAAAAAAAAAAACAAAAACAAAATGCATAAGGCCAAATCGAGCCCCTCTACCCTAATTTGCGTACTTTCAAATAATCAGCAAACGTCAATTCAATTCAAGTGTACAGATACAAGCTACTCCAATTAAATTCCTCAATAGGGTTTCAATTAAAGGCTTGTTGTAGAAGTCCTCCTCTCTCAATTTGGCGCGCGCGCACATGGATTCAGGGGCGGACCTCCCATAGTGGGAGGGGGTGCACGTGCACCTGGTCAACCTAAAATTTTATAAATTTTTTTACTAAGTGCACCCCCGAAAAAATAATGAAAGGTGTTAAAATAAGTTAAGATGTGTGAACTTAGTAAGTGAAAACACACCCTCCTATCCTACACTTAACGCACGCAGGCCGAAGAAAAAAAAAAAACGCAAGCCACCACGCAGAGAAGAAGAGAAAGAGGAAAAAAAGATTGGGGCTTTGATCGGAGACTCAGTAGATCGGCGAACCATCAATTTTTAATCTCAATCCTCCACCCTCTTGTAAGTTCTCAAGTCTATTTCTCTCTCCAAATTGAAATAAATAGAAATCTAGGGTTTGAAATAAAATTTGGAGCTTTGATTTTCTTCTTCTAATTTCATGGGTGATTGCAATATATGTGTTAATTAAATGTTTGATTATAAATGTTTATGTGTATGAATGGTTATTTCATTGATTTTTTTGTAGGATTTGTGGCGTTTTGTTGATTGTTGAATATGGACAGTTTCTTATCAAAAGAAAAATAAATTGGGGGTGGTGAAACTAGTTTTAGGGTGGGTAATTCATCTAGTAGTCCTAGCCAACAATCGGTCCCCGTCCCCGTGATGGCTTCTGCTAATAAAGAATTTGTTGATTTGAGTACTCTTCCTTCGGATCTTGCATTTAGAAAAAGGATTTATGAAATATGTCAAAAACGAGTTACGAAACAAAATTTGTGATCAATTTATGAATGATTGTCTTTTATGTTTCATTGAAAAAGATTTGCTTCGAGAAGTTACGGAGGAAGATGTTATCAAACGTTTTCAAGCTATGAAAAAGCGTGGCGGACAAATTTGATTTAGATAATTGTATTTTTTCCCCCTTATGAGACAATTGTATTTGAAGTTATGTAATGTAATGTAATTGCGTTACGAAAATTTTTAGTTTGTGCACCCGGTGGTTGAAAAGTCGAGGTCCGCCACTGCATGGATTCCCAAGGTAACACACACACAAAAAAAAACCCTAATTTTGTTTTTCAAGTTGCGTCAATTGTGGAAATTTATGCTTATTTCTTAAAATGGGTATAATTTAAAATTTTGTTTTAAAATTTTACAGGCCAAAAAACGTCAAATAATCCTAAAACCATGCTTACATCACTTATGAGTAAGAAGCAAAAACTTCAAGAAGAGCTTCGTACCATTGAAAAACAGGTAGATGTATATTTATGTATGCATATATGGTATTGATATATGTATAGAGAGTGTGTGTTTCTGAAATGATTTTCAAGAGTAGAGTTGATTTATTGAGGGTTCTAAGTTGTTTACCAGCACCCTTAATGGGTATTTAAAGATGTAGTTTTACCCCATGTACCTTCATATACTCTCCGTCCCACCTCACTTGAGACTTATATCCATTTTGGTCCGTCCCACTTCACTTGAGACTCCCCAAAATGGTAATCTTTTTATAATTTTATATTCAATCTACCTCACCCACTCATTATCTCTCTTCATTTTCCACCACACAATTCATTCAACTAACCTACTATTAACCCCACTCATTCTCTCTCTTCATTTTCTACCACACATTTTTCTTATTTTATTCTTTTTCCTTAGTTATTGTGCCCACCTCAAGGGTCTCAAGTGAGGTGGGACGGAGGGAGTATTTACTAAAGTCATTTCCGTTTTTAGAAATGCGTCGTTTTTATGGCATAGATGAAAGTAGATGGTGCGATTTTTTTGAGGATGGATTTTTACAAATTTGAGGTTGTTATCTTTCAAGAAAATTTGATTGAAAGTGCACCCAAATACCCCAAGGTGCTTATATCGTACCATGGCAATTGCGTTGTAAGATGAATTTATGTTCATTACAAAAAATTGACAGTCATATAGGGACAATCTTCTTAACGAAAATGACATTACACTCATGTAGAGATGGAGGTAGTGAATTGTATTAATTCTTGTTATGAGCATATTGAATTGATTATAATAGGTGTATGAGTTAGAGACAAGTTACTTGCAAGAGTCAAGCAATTTTGGAAACGTATGGAAAGGTTTCGAAGGTTTTCTTTCTTCATCAAAAAACTCCACAAAGTAAGTTTTTCAATGTATTTTTTCTTTGGGGGATTTATGTTTCTAGTTCTCTATGCTTTCACTTGAGCAGCATTGACATATTCTGTTGGAGCTCTACATTCATGGTCATTTTAAAGTATTAGTGAGTAGAAAAATATGGCTAATGAACAGTTACAGTAGCATATTATTCAAAAATTTACAAATAGCCTGGCGTACTTTAGATTTTGACAAATAAACGTTCTTTCAATTTTGTTTTCAATTGAAGAAAAAACACATATGCCATTAAAAACGACAACAAAATAGTATATTACCGTAGTCAATCCATGTAAGCAATTCCATTATGTATTTTTTAGCGACATCCATGATTCTTCCATAACTGAAAACAAGCATGAAAGTATGATGCTGTATTCGTCGAATTAAAAGTACGCTAGTTTATTGTAAATTTTGCTACAATACACTACCCTAAATGTTTGTTTTTCCTAGAAAAAATATGATATGTAGCTTTTCGCTGTAACAAGTGTATGTTGAAGTTACGATAAGTAGTTAAAATATGGTAAGAAGCTTTTAATTTACAACAAGTGCTTGGCTGTGATATATCATCATCATGCAGCTTGCTTACCTATAGAAAATATTAAACTCGAAGGGGAGTGTTTTAATTTTATCTTAAAATGTTGAAGATTGTAGGTTTAGGAATAGTAATTATGTTAGGCTGATTGGCTGCAAATTCAGTTGAATGAGGTGGAAGAGCTAGTTAAATCTGTATCTGGTTTAATTTTGAATGATAAAATAACTCTATAGGGTAAGGAAAGTTACTGGCATTCATCCATAAATGTACTATCTGGACTAAAAGCTTATACTTTTTGGACTCGGCAATATGTTTGTAGAAGGGTGTGCCATGGACATTTTATATCCTTGTGCGTAAAAGTACACTGGAATGAAAACATTAATGTCAATCTGTGGAGATGGCTTTCCTTTCTCTATTTCTGCTTCCTTTGAATACTCCGTGGCTTACTATTGATTTACATTTCTTGATGCTCTAGCTCTTTCTTGCTCTTTAGTTTTTTTAACCGAGTAATTTTTAGGTGTTTTTTTGTTGTCATAGGTTCGAACGTTTATGTTTTATATTTGAACGAGTGCTCATCTGGTCAATTCACGTATTAGTCTATCTTTTATGGAAGAACCATTGGATGACCTTTCTCTTTCATCATTACTAAGAGATGTCACTGAGGCTGAATCATCTTTCTTTCTATTTCAGTCATCCGTCCTTCTGCGAGTATGCTTATTTATGTATGTATGAGAGCGTATCTGAAACTTTTCCATAGCTAATTTTCTTTATGTTATTTATTTTTTCTTGACATTCTCCCCCCTTTAAAGTCCGCCGTTGAAGTACTTGGTAAGATAGTGGGAATTAAGTAATTAACTTCTTTAACTTATATCAAAGAACAAACTCTGTTGTCCTTCAAAATTTTAAAGCAAAAAAGAAAAGAAAATAGATAAACCAGCAAGAGAACTCCATTTAGTTAAAATTGAACTTGAGAAGAAATAGAAAACATTTTTTTTCTCTCAAATTTTCCTTCCATTTCCTTTTTTTCAGTTCAGGGAAGTTTGGTTGCCTAGACAATGATGTTTTGACTTGTCCAATCCGTTTGAAGAAGATTTTGAATAATTGTAATTAGTAGAGACTATAGGGCTTATTCTTACTGTGCAGTTATGGGTCTTGTAAGTTAGTAATTCATTTTGCATTCAGTTTGATTTAACTGAACAAACATTAGCTCCTAGGCCTAATGTTTTTGAGCTGAAGATTATCTGTACATCAAGGAACAAGATAACATGTTCTCCATGATGACCTTGAACCCCGTTCTCTTTGATATTTTTTTGCCATTGCTACTTCTTTCACATTTATTCATATGTTGTGCATAAGAGAAAAAGGATCTTTGAATTTCTTCTCATTGAATCCACAGTCAAGCTACTTGTAAGTTACTTACGTGGGTTTCATTTTAAGTCTAAACCTTCGAATTCTTTTCAAGTATAATCACGTCCTTGTTGCTTGTAAGTGTAGCATCCCTTAGCACAATGAAAACCTTTTATGAGTTTTGGTTCCTTCATTTTGCTGTATGATATCCCCAGTATTGTCAACGGGTTTAAAACTTTTGTTGTAAATTGTGTTTTGGTCATCAAAGGCTGGTGTTTCCACTCCCACTTATTTGATATTTACATTCCCTATATACTTTCCTGGCTCATGTTGATCCTTTTCATCTGGATTCTAAAATCTCTAACAAGACTTTATATTTGATGAGTAACATGAGTTAGTTCCTTCATCCATGCATTTGAACATTCTCCAAGTTACTTCTGTGATGCAGTACGGCTCTGTGTTTTTTTTCCTTCCTAATTTATGATTATTTAGGGATTTAGGATTTTCGAATGCTAGGATTAACAAGGGTTTTATGCTGATTTAAGGGTTCAAATGAACTAGTTCAGATCTGATTTTGGTAGGATGCAACAATTATTAGACAATTATTAATAAACTAAGAAGAAAAAGAAGAAGGGGATAGACCTAGGTATCATAGTTAGGGTGTCATTGCACCTAGGGTTCTTGAGTCTCACAACCAAGAGAAATATGGATCCACATCAAAGGAATTCATCAAATATTCATTCATTCACTCACTAAGCTACAAAATACATTTATATGGGATACGACTTTGTAACCAAGAAACCTCTGGCGAAAAGTCCCATTTCTTTGAGGAAGCCCACATAAATGGCACCCCAGACAACACTTTCAAAATACCCTTAATGGTAGGACGTGAAAGATACATAATGAAGGCACCAAGAAAATGCCCAGGACCCATCCTTTTTTTTTTCCGCGAAAAGAGGACTGTATTTATAAAGAATAAAGGCAGAATAAAGTATAAAGAACAAAGAATACAATAATACTTCATTGGGACCATCTAATAAAGCTTCAAATCTGCAAATTGAGTAGAACAATGGATAACTTGCATCTATTCAGTACTTTCTCAAGCTTCCCTAGATTGCATCACTGTGGTCTTCTTGGTGTTGGATTCTATATCAGTATCTTTGGTTGTAAACATTTTCTGATGAGCAAACACATATATTGTTTCTTATTTAACATTGATGTCCTGATCTTTGATTGCCAAATGCTAGTAAACTTATACTCCCTCCGACCCAAAATGATCTTTCCATTTGACTATTCAAACTTTTTAAGAATATCAACTCTTGCTTCACTAGCCATGTTTTGTTTGTGCTCTTTAAGCCCAAATTGTAGAAATGGGAAGACTTTTTGCGACAATGAGAAATGACAAACGGGAAGATCATTTTGGTACGGAGGGAGTATGCTTGTATGGAATGCGGTCTCTCAGAACCAAGCTAGCCTGAATCAGCAGATCGTTAGAACATATCAGTTGCACAATCATAAGAGTTGCTACAGGCGAGAACGTTGAGTCTTTTGGTCCATTGGTTAGATATAGGGTAAACATGTGTACATTATCACAGTGAGTTGCATTACTTGAGTTCTTTTCATTCGTTAAAAAGCAGATAAAGAACTTCCATTGAGCAGTCTTGTTAAAATGCGGAACTCGAAGAGGAGGGGAGTGTACTGGAGTTGAATTCAATATGCACCCCTTAAATTTAGTACCCAACCCTGTGGTTTGGCCAAATGTCAGTGCCCATTCTTCTGTAGTTATAATTGAAAATGAAAAATGCTAAGGAAAAGGGTGGGCGCTGATACTTATCCAAACTTTAGGGGCGGGCACTGAATATACCCGAGTATACTGCCTCAATGGAGGGGGAAACCTACTGAGAGCGAATAAAAAATATGCGAGTGAATTATCCAAAATAAGCTTATATGATCTTAAGGGGACAGCTTGAAATCAAATAACACACTGTAGGTCTGATAAAAAATGATATAAAAAATAACACATTGTAGGAACATCTCATGATTATTCTGTTGGAGCTTAACGTGTAAACTGTATAAAGTCTCTGCAGTCCATTTTTTAAAAGTGTACATCGGAGAGGAATTCATTAAATTATAATCCATCTGTTCCCCTTTAAGAGTCCATGTTTAAAAAATCATTTCATTCTGTATATTTATGCCTTTGTATTTCTTATGATTTTCATATATATTTATATAATACACAAAACTACTATCAAATTTTGAGATGAAAGGCAAAAACGAGAAAAAAACCAAAATTTATAGCTTAACTATGTAAAGTAGACTCTTTAAGTGAAGCATCCAAAAATAGAATTGTGGATTCTTGACATGGAATGTAGAGAGTGATTGCTACTATTTTTATCTTAGGGAGCAAGAATTTAGTGATAGATGCAAATGCTGTAGGGGGCCTGTGACCATATTGTTTCTTTCTTTTATTTGCTTAGATTCATTTTGCTGCAAGATTGAGATTTAGTAATGACTTCTTTGGTGACACTTGTTATTATGTGATGCAGCCTGAAGAGATCCAGAAAGTTTCAGCTTGAAGATAGGCTGTTTTCACTGTCTTCTGTCACCTCACCAGCAGTATGTCTATACCGTGTTAAATATCTGGTTAAAACGCTTCTTATAGCATATTCTGTTAGACCATTTGCTTGGAATAATAAGTTGTGATTTAGTTCTTGAACAAGTTTTCTCTCTGGCTTAGAGTTGTAAATTGTTGCTCATGGCTTGCTCAAGTTTTCCCATATCAAGGACTTATATCCTTGTAACATCTCTAGTCTTCTTGAATCATCAATACATACGGTGAATTCCACATCTTAGTGAGATTTGTAAATTGAAATGAAAACTGAACAATGTTTTTTCTCATGTTGTTTGTATCCTCTGTCAGGTTTTTTTTTTTTTTTTTTTTTTTTTTCTCTGATTTAAACTTATTCGTTTCGATTTTCATTGACAGTTTACTTGTTTGTCTGTTTTGAACTTATAGGCAGAAGAACTTGGAGTTGGACGGGATGGTCAGTTCTTACAATTCATGCAAACATTTTCCTTTTAGAACCTCTAAAACTTTAATTTGTTTAATCAAATACTTTATTCCCTTCTTCTTTTTGCGTGTTTTATTATAGATGGAAGATCAGAGTTAGGTCCAGGTAGACCAAAAGGAGGAGGCTTGACCATCAATGGACAGTAAGTGCACTTCTCTCTCCTTGCATCGTCACGTATTTGATTGGTCAGTGGGACATATCTTGGTTGTTATGCCAAAATGTTGGAAGATGGCCTGTTACCATTTCAAGGTGTACACATTAAAATTCACAATGGTTACATAGTTAATTAGCTCACACACGCACACATACATACACACACGATTTAGTGCTGGAGCATTTGGACCTGCACTGGAAATGGGGTAGTTCGGGGGGCATTATACCTCTAATCTAAGGTGCTCGGACTCTTTGCTTTACCCGCTCGACTCGTGTCGACAAGGCTAAAATACGAGTGTCTGCCACGGGTATGGCAGGGTAAACCAAAGAGTCTGAGCATCACAGCCTTCAATACCATTCCCGTTCCCAAATTTAATTTTACTCCCCATCCCACCCAATTCTCCATTTAGGAGTCTCCATATCCATTACCCACAGGTAATGGCTAATCCGGGAATTCCCTGGTTAATTGTTTATGCTTGAAAGCTTGTCAAAAAGTTCCTTTTCCCGCACTTCAAATCTATCAATACGGATACCTACTTTCACATCCACCCCTAACAATCTTTATAAGATTAATTCTTTCAGATCCTATAACGATGGATTGTTTTCATAGTTAACCACCTTGGTCCAACTTTCGTCGACTTTCTACAGGTTATGCTTTTGGTGTTTACGTAATTAAGTGTAATAAAGGAGATCACATCTTTCAAGTATCAATAAAAGGCATCATAGAAGAATAGCAATGAATTAATACTCCTTTGTCAATGCTCAGTTTACGTGGTCTGTTTCTGGAGAAAGATCTAGCACGGAAAGGATTGATAGGTTTCTTTTCACTAATGTTTGGAAGAATGCTTTTCCAGGTCCTATACTAAGGGTCCTTTCAAGATTTGTTTCAGATCATTTCTCTATTATTCTGAATGGAATCCTTTAAAGAGAGGTCGTGCTCCTTTTAGGTTTGAGAATATGTGGCTTTCTCATCCTGGTTTCATGGAGAGGGTTACTCAATGGTGTCTCAAGTGGATGGGTGGGTCTCCTTTTTTTAAGAGGAAGCTGAAGTATGTGAAAGAGTGTCTTAGGGAGTGGAATAGGGATGTTTTTAGAGATATTCAAATCAGCAAGTTGGAGATTGTTCGAGATATCTAGTTGATAGATAGAATGGTAGTGGAGGGGTCTATTTCTGTTGATTTGAAAGATAAGAGGTGTTCTTTAAAGAATGACTTCGAGAGAGTTCTACTTGAAGGAGACACTAGTTGGAGGCAAAAAGCAAAGGTTAAGCGGGTGAAAGGGAATGCAATTCTAAGTGTTTTCATTTGGCTGCCTGCCAATGGGAAGAGGAGTACAATCAGAAAGGGAAAACCGGGTGGTGGTTCATGAAGAGAAGGAATTAGTGATGAGGTTACTGGTTATTAGCAAGAGTTGTATAAAGAATGTGAGTTGAATAGACCTCGACTAGAAGGTTGAATTGGGACCCGATCGAGAGGAGCACATCAATTTGGATGGGGAGGTCCTGCGGGAAAATAGCTTGGAAAGCCGTTCGAGATGAGTGAGGTGCTAGCTGCAGTGTCATCACTAGTCTGGGATACGACGCCTGGACGGGATGGGTTCACTTTAGCATTTTTTCATAAGTACTGTGATGTTATTCAGGATGACTCGGTGCGGAATTTTTGGTAATGGTACCATTTGTCAAAGCACTAATTCTACTTTTATCACTTTAACTCCAAAGAAAGACTGATCAAGGAAGGTGTGTGAGTTCATGCTGATAAGCTTGGTGACTAGTGTCTATAAATTATCGCCAAAGTTATTTCTCGAAAACTTGGTGTTGTTGTGGGCAGTACTATTATTAGTGAGCATTCGAATTTTGGTGGAAGGACACAAACTAGGAGACATTGTTTTGATAGCTAATGAGCTGGTGCATGATCTGAGGAGTGGAGGTAGAAGGGGTCGTGTCTCCAATTAGATTTTGGAAAAGCTGAAGATAAATGGAGTCAGTTATGGTTCTTGGATTGGTTTTGGATAAGAAAGCGTTTGGGCCTAAGCAGCGACGTTCGGTTCGTCGGTGTTTAATTTCTATGTCCATAGCAGTTATTGTGAACGGGGGAGCCAAATGATTGGTTAAAAACCTCTCGCGGACTTGAGCAAGGTGATCCGATGCCCCCGTTTGTTTTTACCTTGGTTGTTGAATGTGCTGAGTCGCATAATCTTGAGATGCGAGGAGAGGGGTCTTATTGGTGGGTGCTCAGTATGTAGGGAGGAGATTCGGGTTTCTCATCCGCAATATGCGGATGATACCATTATGTTCTTATCGGAGGGCTTTCAGGGTTTCACTAACTTGCATACGTTTTTGCAGATTTTTTAGCATATTTAAGGGCTAAAGGTAAATTTGTCCAAGCGTGGGTTAGCCGGGATTAACTTGGATGAACAAGTGTTGGGTGAGTATCCTTCTTTGATTGGGTGCACGATTAAAAATTGGCCATTTATATATTTA
The DNA here is from genome assembly GCA_026119855.1 of Campanula takesimana. Classification (NCBI taxonomy): domain Eukaryota; kingdom Viridiplantae; phylum Streptophyta; class Magnoliopsida; order Asterales; family Campanulaceae; genus Campanula; species Campanula takesimana. Next base: position 77,517 of record JAOWBW010002167.1, read on the forward strand.
GGCATGCCTTTCGAAGCATTCTAGACGGGAGATATTTTGGGATACGGTGGTGAAGAAAAATTTTATAACGCTTAAGCGGGTGAAAGAGGGTTTTTTTTTTTCCCTCTCGAGGGGGATGGGTAGGATTACCATTATAGAGGCATGCTTTTCAAGTATCCTTATTAATTATCACTCTTTTTAAGATTCTGACTCGGGTAGCAGACTTGATTGAAGGCATCATGCGCCATTTTTGTGGGTGGAGGCGCAAGATGAGCCTAAGGATCACTTGATTGGGAGAGGGCCAAACGACGTAAGGATGACGTGGGTGTGGGACTCGGGTCTTGGATTTTATAAACATTTCCCTTGTTAATTTGGTAAATGGTTTTGGCATTTTCCTTTGGATCCACATTCGGTTTCCCCCATTCCACACCCCATATCCAGTCGAACCAGTTAATAACCGTCAACTTCAGTTCAGTTCGGTTCGGTTCCCCATGGTTCGGTTAAAATTGGCATCCCTGTGCACGTGAAGCTTTTGGAGGAATCATCTTAAAATTCCCATTGTCAGTTAAGATGTTTTTACTACTATATACTCTTAGGATTGCAGGATCTCCAACCTCACCATTAGAGAGGATTATCATTCACGGGAATGGAATTTCCTCCAACAGTGGTGCATGCCATGACCACCCTCTACTACTCTCTGTGCGGTTGTCTAAGTGAAACGATTATAATCGTGGTAATTACTCATTATATTGTTAGATTTATTCAGGAAGTACTGATTGTTAAAATATACCCAAATAGAAAATAGGACTATTATTGTGAGATAAGGGAATGAATAATACTCCCTTCGCCCGGAATGAATTAATAAAAATCTAAAACTGGTGGATCAATGACAAGTTTTAGAATTTTATTAAGATACTTATATAGTAACCTTACATTAATGCTCAAAGTTCATTCGTAATAACTGGAAAAAAAAAAGAAAAGAAAAGAAAAGAGGAGTGGAAACATTATTTTGCGGGGGAGGGAGTGTATGTGTGTCCCAAAAAGTCAGCCTCATTTCTATAAATGGTCATGTCTATAACTGGGGTATTAAAGTGTATGAACTTCCAAGCTACCAAGCTTAGGCAACCATATATTCATGGTTTCTTAATGAACTTTTATGATAATTGCCATTTATTATGGATAATTACATCAGTGAGAAATTAGTGTTAAAAAGCCTGAATAATCAAATGAGACTATCTTTGCGTATTCTTGGATAATGACATGAAGATAATGGTTGGATGTTATTTTGGTAGGGGAAAACGAAAAAGGGGAGAGCAGGAGGAGGAGGAGGAGGACCGAGAGATGGAAGGAAAAACAGGATGTCAAGCGATCTTGACCTTGACGATGAAGATGATCCTGACTTGAGATGAGATAAATAAGAGGGTATGTTATGTTCCCTTCTTCTTTCAGTTATAGTGTAATCCAAATGTAACGTGTTGTATCTTTAGTTTATCATCTAGTGTGAGGAGTACTCTTTGTTTATTTTCTGTTTCCGACTCTTTTTTAACATTTGATGTTCTTCCTGTAAGTTCATTGTTTTCAGTTAACTTGAGCAATACAATATGCTCAATTTGTTAATCTCAAGTAAAGATAACTTGATTCCTTTCACTCTCCCACAGTTTGTTAACGTTAAATATTTAACGGACTCAGTTTCTACTGCTTGCTGTATACAACTCATTCATATGAGTGCACCCCATTTCCATTAATTACAGTTAGCCAAATATTATAACTACTACTCCCTCCGTCCCAAAGTGTTCACCCTCTCATTTTTGCACGGGGATTAAGAAATGAAGAGAAATACTCCCTCCGTCCCATTTTAAGAGTCAAAAAATTGGTGAGTTCAAGAATTAATGAAAACGTGATGTGTTGCGAGTGTTGATAGTTGAGTATGAGAGAAAGTGGGGTAGATAAGAGTTTGTGGATAATTGTTGTGAGTATGTGTAAGATACCCGCACGGAGGGGCGCGAGGGATCAAACACGGGACTTTATTTTACAAGTTAACGGAGTCGCCACGTTAAATTAATTTTAAACCCAATTTAACGAAAATGGTTAGAGAAAATGAGTTCGGAGGTCAGGTTGCGTCTTGGAAGAACGTAGTTCACCAATCCGCCCCGAAAATCCGGGTCTCCCTTGTTGACCAAAATGTGCAAGTGTGTATTTTAAAAATGGGAGAAACGGCCTTTTTAACAGAAACTGTTGGAAAATTAACAGAAAAGGGGTTTATTTGTAAAGATTTTGACAAAATCAGGTTCAAACAGAAAAGAGCATTCCCTGGACAAACCATCGGTACGGATGGTTAGGGTCGTCCTGGGGTTTTACAGATTTATCAAAAACAGTTCAGTTTCAAGCAGAAACAGAGCAGTCTGCTGAAACTGGACAGAAATGTGACCTTTTCAGTTTATTATTGTGCATAAACATTTCAAATGTTCATTCTATGCCTTTGATCATTAGATTGAACACCAAAACCAAGGATTTGGGTATGATCAAGACAATCATTGGAGAAAGAAAGACAAAAGGTGATGAACATGGCTTTGAGCCAAGACAACCATTTAGATGAATAAAGAATGAAACTTTATCATCCAAATGAGTCTTTTCATCAAAATTAAACATTTGGGACAACAAAATCAACATTTGGGTGGATAAAGATTAAGTCTTTATCATCCAAATGTGGCATTTTTAGGGCTAAATCAAAGTTTGGATGATAAAGATTGAAAAAACCACCCAAACATGATTATCATGGCCATAGATGAACAAATGTAAGATAAATATACAAGGCTCTCTCTCCATATGTGCAATGGATCACCAAGCCAAAAGCAAAGACATGAAAATAAAGGCAGGAATGTAAATGACATAAACATAACAAGTCATGATCATCCTTTGATTTTAACCCTTAAATCACACATAAAATGTGGAGGGCATCTTGGAATCACCTCATGACTTGGTTCCAAATCATAAAGTTACATAAAAGTAAAGACTTGAAATGAAATAGACAATAATGTAAATGAACAATAATGTAAGCAAGATAAATAAAAGGGATATGAGATAAAGAGGAGATGGGGAGAAGGAGGCCTCACCTATCTTGGGTTCTAGCCTATCTTCCTCTCTTTCACTCATATATGGTGGTATTTCTGCAGAGTTTTCCCTTTGAAATTGTGTTTCCCCCCCCCCCCCCCCTCTGAAATGATCAGTAAGGGCTTTAATTTATAGGGACCTGGAGGTCCTAAACCATCCGTACGGTTGGTGACTCCTCGGGGCCAAACCATCCGTACGGTTTATCTTGGTGATATCTGGAACTTTCTACTTTTTATTCCAGAACAGTCCTAAGGTTTTTGGTTTATCCTACCGAGGTCCTAGCTTATCAGGTTTATCCTCAAATAGTACTAAGAACTTCTCTAAGTTGGTTTCAATTCAGATTGGGGTACTTACACTATGACATATAGGACCCACATTCCATTTTGGGGTTTTGACTCTTAAAATGGAACGCCCTTTTAAATTTTTTTGACTCTTACAATGGACAGAGGGAGTGTGCACAAAGAAATCTAACAGGGGCAAATATTAGAAGAAAGAAAAATACAAGTCAAACTATTTAAGTTTGGGGCAACTACCATTTAGTCCCTCATCCTAATCAAAATTACCACCTAGTCCAAGGAATTTTCAATATTACCACCTAGTCCAAGGGTTACTAAAAAGACACTCATGCTCTTAATAAATAATGAAAAATTACATTAATGCCACTCCATCCATCATTTCACTTTCTCTCTTCAACCACCATGACCACCTTTGACCACCCATCCCAACCACCGCCGGCCAGCATTTTCCGGTGACTTTTTCCGGCCACCATTTCCGACCACCCTTTTCTGGCGGCCACCCTTTTCCGACGACCACCTCCGGCCACCTTTTTACTGCGACCACCTCCGGCCACCTTTTTCCGGCGACCACCTCCGGCCACCTTTTTCGGCGACTTTTTCCGGCCACCATTTTCCGTCGACCACCTCCGACCACCTTTTTCCAGCGACCACCTCCGGCAACCCTTTTCCGGCGACCACCTCCAGCCACCTTTTCCGGCGACCACCTCCGGCCACCATTTTCCGGTGACCACCTCCGGCCACCATTCTCCGACGACCATTTCTGGCAACCTTTTTTCGGCGGCCAACTCCGGCCACCTTTTTCCGGCGGCCTTTTCCGGCGACCTTTTCCGGCCACCATTTTCCGGTGACTTTTTCCGGTCACCATTTTCTCCTCCGAGACCTGCGTTATGGGATTTCGTTAAGTCTTTAGACGGACCCCCGTTGTCCTCCAAGACCTTCGTTATGTGATTTAGTTGAGTCTTTGGATGGATCCCCGTTGTCCTCCGAGACCCCGTTAAGATTCCCGTCAAGACCTTAGGCGTTGTCCCCCAGGTCCTCGTTAAGATTCCCGTCATGACCTTAGGCGTTGTCCCCTAGGTCCCCGTTAAGATTCCCGTCAAGACCTTAGGCATCGTCCCCTAGGCCCCGTTAAGATTCCCGTCAAGACCTTAGGCGTTGTCCCCCATGTCCCCGTTAAGATTCCCGTCAAGACCTTAGGCGTTGTCCCCTAGGTCCCCGTTAAGATTCCCGTCAGGACCTTAGGCGTTGTCCCCTAGGTCCCCGCTAAACCCTAGGAATAGTCCCCTAGGAAGTCAAGTCTTTGAATGGATCCCCCGTTGCCATCCAAGAAGTCTGATACAACCTTGTAAGTAGACCCCCGTTTGAATCTCGGATGGATTTAAGATCCCATTTGACCCTGTCCACCTTTTTACCCCATAGGTCTGAGCCTAGCGGTCATTTCCCATCAGTAGCATGAGCATTCACTCAGTGTTTACCCAAGCCTAAAGCTACCTTTTGTCTTCCCCGTAGCTCAGATGAAGTGGAAGAGAGCATCATGTCGCCGCCTATTGCTTGTGGAGTTAGAAAGTTCCCCTGTCACTATAACTTTTCCGATCCGGTACCTCAGAAAGACCGCTTTGATGGATGGTATTTTGGGAAACGACGTTGCAGACAACCCGGATAGCCTGACGAAAGAAGAGCCACTCCAAACTCTAGAAGCCTCCGGAGCTACGGAGGAAGTCATCACGAAGAGCCACAAGGAAACACGGAACCCGTTCAATGAGTCGATGAGACAAAGAGATGTCACAACTGATGGGCCCTTCACCAAAGTGACCAACCACAATGAAAGGGTGGAAGCTACCCGACCTACGGATTGTAACCGAAGATTGCCCCCTCCATCTCACCAAAATACCGAGGCCTCCATTTCTTCGCCCCAACACGCCGTCATCCATAACGAGCCTCTCACTCAAATCTTCCTCACTCCGCCTCATCCCAAATCCAACGTCTCCCATGAGACACTTCCTATAAAACCCCAAACACAATCCACTCAAAAGGCCCACAAACCACTGTTCACACCGGTTACGCCCCGAGCATCATACTCACAATACTATACCCTTCGGTTTAATGCCATCAAACAAGTCACCGGAGCTCAGTCACTGTTTAGACCATATGTGGATACCCAACCATGCATCACTAACCGACTTCCACCAGATTTCCGATAAGATTCCATGGTGACCCGTATCATTCTGCAATCGGAGACCTCTTGGACCACGAGCTCATTGCATGCCTCCAATGTATATTCCCGCAAGCAACCAAGGTTATGGGTATGCCTACACCCACGCACTTCCACAGAATCCTCATGTGGCACCTCAGTCGAGTACGTTATTGGGAAAGAGAAAACAAATGGAAGCTAAATTTGAAAGGACACTCGAGGGGCACCCCTTTGCATTGAGTAACGGTGATTCTCATCACCACCACGCTCCGGTCAATAATGAAAGAAAAGCCAAAGGCCGAGCCAGGCTCCATTTCACAAAGTTTGAGGATTTCGGAATGCCCATAAGCAAAGTGTTTGAAGGATTGGTCAAACAAGGCCTCATGTGGCCCCTCGAAGATTTCCGGCCAAAGAATCTTGAAAAACGTCGCGACAAGACCAAAGGTGTGCCTTTCACAACTACCATGGCCATGATACCAATGATTGCACCGCCATAAAACGCATTATCTCGAAGCTAATCGAGAAGGGAAAGCTTGGACGCCACCACGCCCCGGCATAGCCACTGACCCGAGCGTCAAAATGCTCGAATTTGTGACTTCCCGATGGTCGGTAAATGGAGTGATGTCCGTCCCAAGGAAAAGCAGCCCGCGGTTGACAAAGTTGTCAATCCCAAAGTGGGAGAGCCTGTTTTGGAAGAGTTAACAAAATCAGTGTCCCAAATGATGGTTCCTAAACTCAGCAAAGCCGAAATGACGGAAGGCGTTTGGAAAGGATCAGAGGCACAGAAAATGTCTGAAGGGCTGAATGCCCCGGGTTGGGAAATGTATGGTGCTGCGGCTGCCACAGCAGAGGACGGTGTTTCGAAACCCCTTCCATCAATCTCCCCTTAGAAAAAGTCTGTTTTCATCCTTAGGAAGAGTCAGCTGCTTTTAGACTCACACACATTTTTGCAAACTTTTGACAGGGCAATAATAATAATAATTTTATTAAGAAAATTGACAATGGACTCAGAATGGTCACCACATGGCATCAACCGGGGAGTCAAGACTCTAACTAAACCTAACAGAGGTCAAGTTAAAATTTTCCCGTTCAAACTCCCCAAAGATGGAGTTGACCCAAGTCAACCCTCTCCCATAGAGCCAAGTTGACCAAGTCCCGGCAGTCCAAAATGACGTAAGACCATCCTTGTTAGTCAGCCATCTCGTAGTTAGTGTTGACCAAACCTTTAGGATTGACCAAGTGAAAGTCAAATCCGTTGTTGTTCCGGCAGTCCAAAATGACGTAACACCATCCTTGTTAGTCAACCATCTCGTAGTTAGTGTTGACCAAACCTTTAGGATTGACTAAGTGAAAGTCAAATCCGTTGTTGTCCCGGCAGTCCAAAATGACGTAAGACCATCTTTGTTAGTCAACCATCTCGTAGTTAGTGTTGACCAAACCTTTAGGATTGACCAAGTGAAAGTCAAATCCGTTGTTGTCCCGGCAGTCCAAAATGACGTAAGACCATCCTTGTTAGTCAACCATCTCGTAGTTAGTGTTGACCAAACCTTTTGGATTGACCAAGTGAAAGTCAAATCCGTTGTTGTCCCGGCATTCCAAAATGACGTAAGACCATCCTTGTTAGTCAACCATCTCGTAGTTAGTGTTGACCAAACCTTTAGGATTGACCAAGTGAAAGTCAAATCCGTTGTTTTCCCAGCAGTCCAAAATGACGTAAGACCATCCTTGTTAGTCAACCATATCGTAGTTAGTGTTGACCAAACCTTTAGGATTGACCAAGTGAAAGTCAAATCCGTTGTTGTCCCGGCAGTCCAAAATGACGTAAGACCATCCTTGTTAGTCAACCATCTCGTAGTTAGTGTTGACCAAACCTTTAGGATTGACCAAGTGAAAGTCAAATCCGTTGTTGTCCCCAGCAGAGTCGCCACTGTAAGGATCCCGCCCCCCGGAAAGAACAAAGAAAGGATTTTTGTTTGTTTTAAAGTTGTTTTAGGGAGGAAATGCCAAACGCGGTTATCTCACAAGAACTTAATGGAGTCGCCACTTTTGTTAATTATTTAACCCAACAAAAGAAAAGGTTAGAGATTTTATTAGGTCGGAGGTCAGGTTACGCCTTGGGAAGAGTTTTACGTCACCCAAGTCGCCTCGGATGAGTCTGAGTCTCCCTAATGTTGGTTAACAAAAGTGCATGTGTGTGTGTGTATTTAACGGAAAAGAGTCTGTTTTAACTTTTATTCAAAATTTAACTGAAAGGGGGGGGGGGGGTCCTTTATTAAGAAAACAGGGATCAGAGGACAAAATGGACATTTTACCCTCTGAGCCCAGAGTAGCCGTACGGCTAGAGTATACTCTTCCTGGAATTTTTACAGTTTGTCCAAGAACAGTCCAGTTCCAGGCAGAAACAGAGCATTCTGCTGAAACTGGACTAAACTGTTCTGATTTCCAGTTTATGATTAACAACAAAACTTAGAAAAGATCATTCCTATGCACTTAGATCATCAAAAGAGCCCCTAAAAACCAAGACTTGGTGTGATCAAAGGCAATCATTGGAGAAATTTATGAAAAGTTGATGAACATGGCTTTTGAACCAAAATGACCATTTGATGACTAAAGATGGAAACTTTATCATCAAGATGGCATTTTTACACATATTAACCTTTTATGGACCAAATTATTGCATAAAGATTCAATCTTTATGACCCAAAATGGGATTTCAAGGCTAAATCAAGAGGGGAAGTGATAAACACCAAGGTTTTATCATCCCACATGATTATCATGGCCAAATCAAAACAAAATTAACATAAAGATTTGAGCTTTCACCACAAGAGTGGATCCTTAAGACAAAGGCAACCTTGGGGCAACATTATTTGTCATGAAGACTTGATCTTTGTGACCCCAAAGGGGGTTTGAAGCTAGATCAATTTTTGGATGATAAAGATTGAAACTTTATCATCCAAATGATCACCCTTGCTTCCAATGAACAACCTAATAAACCAAAACATGTTCCTTTTCCATTAAAATAGATTAGCAAACAAGAAATATCAACAAACCATGATCATATTTAGGTTAGAACCACTTTCACACAAAGTGTGAAGGGCACCTTGAATCATTCATGATTTGGACCATATGTATACATAATAGTGATATATATAGCTTGGAATGCCAAGGCTTGTAATACATATATATATATATTGCTTGATATGGACAAGACTTGCAAGAAATATAAATTGCTTGAGATGGACAAGACTTGCAAGAAATGTAAGAGATGAGCAAATAAATATGAACAAACAAGGAGATGAAATGGAGAGAAGGATGGGGGAGAAGGTGGCTTTACCTATGTTTGGTTAGGCCAATCTTCCTCTCTCTTTTCACTCTAAACACTCTTTTGGAGTGATTTTAACAGAGTAACACTAGCAATAATCGTTTCTCCCCCTTGAATGATCAGAAAGGGGTTCAATTTATAGGGGCTGATAGTGCCCAAAGTAGCCGTACGGCTCATGTTGGTGACCTTCTGGATTTTTCAATCTTTTAATTCCAGAACAGTCCATGTGTCTATATTTTGTCTTAGTGAGGTCTTGGCCTATCAGTTTATCCCTGAATGGTGCCTAGAATTCCTCTAAGTTGGTCAACACGTGTCCAAATCCGGGATGATTCCAAACACAATGGCACAATTTAACGGAGTCGCCACACTTTGTTAATTTTAAACCCAACAAAATGAAAAAGGTTAGAGACAAAAGGTTCGGAGGTCAGGTTACGGCTTGGGAAGAGTTTTACGTCACCCAAGCCGCCTCGGTCAAAACCGAGTCTCCCTTGTTAATTAACAAAAGTGCATGCGTGTGTGTGTGTTTTAACGAAAAATCTCTGTTTTTGACTGTTTATCAATTTTAACTGAAAAAGAAGGTTTTATTTGCACAAGAAACAACAGAACAAGGGGCAAAAAGGTCATTTTCCCTCTGACCCAAACCATCCGTACGGATGGGATGATCTTCCTTGGGATTTTTACAGTTTGTTCAGAAACAATCCAGTTCCAGGCAGAAACAGAGCATTCTGCTGAAACTGGACTTAAACAGTTCTGATTCCAGTTTTTATTTCAACACAACAAACTTAAACAAAATCATTCCTATGCCTAATTATCATCAATTGAACCCCCAAAACGAGTATTTAGGTGTGATCAAAGCAATCATTGGAGAAAATCACACAAAGGTGATGAACATGGCCAAATGAGACAAAATGACTATTTGATGATTAAAGATGGAAACTTTATCATCAAGATGAAATTTTTATACATTATTAACCTCTTAGGGACCAAATTATTGCATCAAGATTCAATCTTTATGACCTAAAATGGGATTTTAAAGCTAAATCAAAAGGGTAAGATGATAAACACTAAGGTTTTATCATCCCACATGATTATCATTGCCAAATCAAAACAAAATCAACATAATGATTTGGACTTTCACCACAAGAGTGGATCCTTAAGCCAAATACAACCTTGGGACAACATTATTTGACATAAAGATTTGATCTTTATGACCCCAAAGGGGATTTTGAAGCTAGATCAATGTTTGGATGATAAAGATTGAAACTTTATCATCCAAATGACCATCCTTGCTACCAATCAACCAAAACATGTGCCCTTTTTCATTAAAATAGATCATTAATTTGTTATAAGTGAGAAATTCAACAAACCATGATCATCCTTAGGTTAGAACCACTTTCACACAAAGTGTGAAGGGCACCTTGAATCATCCATGGTTTGGACCATAATGTATAACAATATATATATATATATATATATAGTGCTTGAAGGACAAGACTTGCAATAAGATTAAGATTAAATTGCTTGAAGGACAAGACTTGCAATAAGATTAAGATTAAAGTGCTTGAAGGACAAGACTTGCAATGAAATTAAGTTGCTTGAATGGACAAGACTTGCAAGAATTAAAATATGAACAACAATAATATGAAAAAACAAAAGAGACAAGATGAAGAGAAGGATAGGGGAGAAGGTGGCTTCACCTATGTTTAGTTAGGCCAATCTTCCTTTCTCTTTCACTCTAAAAAACACTCTCTGGAGCAATTTTAGCAGAGTAACACTAACAATTATCGTTTCTCCCCCCCTCTGGAATGATCAGCAATGGGTTCAATATATAGGGGCTGATAGTGCCCAAAGTAGCCGTACGGCTCATGTTGGCGACCTTTTGGATTTTTCAATCTTTAATTCCAGAACAGTCCCTGTGTCCAATATTTTGTCTTAGTGAGGTCTTGGCCTATCAGTTTATCCCTGAATGGTGCCTAGAATTCCTCTAAGTTGGTCAAATTCAGATTGGGGTACTTACAGCCGCCCAGACTGGTTTGTGCGGTCGCACACCAGGATCAGAAAGCCTTAATTTTTCAATATAGTCCTTTTAGGATTCGTTCCATTGTGTGTGACCTTCTAGGATTATACTAAGTTGGCAATGAGTTCAAACATGAATCCATAAGATATGATTAGGTTCTATCAAACCGTCATACCTACCCAAATAGTATAACTAGATACAAGTTCGCATTCCTTTAGAACATGTCACAATCCCTTTATCCACGATCTCATCGAACACAAGTCATGGTCAAACGGTCAACTTGTCTTTGTTCAATACTTTCTCGATTCCGAATATGTTGATAATCCAAATGACATTGATCTAATCAATTCATTTGAGTCCGGCCGTACATTTTCATCAACATCATTCCTACGAGAGGCCTTGAGATCTCTCCGAAGAGGGACAAATCCATTTAGCTTATTATTCTTCCCTACGTGAATCCGATTATGCCAATCATACACTTTATAACTACCCGGTTAAAGGTAGCGTTTGAATATATCAAACATAATGTTCATCAAGTGGAAGACTATAATAACTTCATGTCTAAGGATTCAAATGACATAAATAATATGAGATATATATACGACATGGACCATGACATAAATCTCATATAGCGGGTCATGTCCAGTACCTTGTTCCAAACAAGTACCCATAAATCTAACATGATCATCCCATGATCATTTAGCCTTTATACTAGTGCTTAACAAGTACTAGGGACGGAGATTATTATAAGTAACATGAACAACAATAATAATCAAAACATCTCTTTATTGATATGAAATAAATGATAACAATTACAACGTTTATTAAACGTGCCTAGGGCACCACTACCAACAATCTCCCACTTGCCCTAGGCCCAATCTCCCATGTATCTAATACCCATGGACCTAACATGACCTTCATGTTTAGCTTGTGGAAGTCCCTTTGTTAGCGGGTCCGCGACATTGTCATCAGTAGGAAAGCGGTTTTGACATCCATTTGCCATATTTCATAGTCATGATATGCGGCAATGGCAAGCAAAATTCTTATAGACTTGATCATTGCTATGGGTGAAAAGGTTTCATCATAGTCAATACCATGAACTTGCCTATAACCTTTCGCTACAAGCCTAGCTTTGTAAGTATGCACCTTCCCATCCATGTCAGTCTTCTTCTTGAAGACCCATTTGCATCCTATGGTTTTTACACCTTCGGGTGCATCAATCAAATTCCAAACTTGATTGTCTTGCATGGATTGCAATTCAGATTGCATGGCTCCAAGCCACTTATCCGAATCAGGAGAAGACATCGCCTCTTTGTAGGTTTTCAGTTCATCATTCTCAATGATTTCCACCTCATTACTATTCGTTAGGAGAAATCCATATCTCTCGGGCTCGGATCGTAACCTACTAGATCTGCGAGTTACTTGTGTATTTTGAACAGGTTCCACAACTCCTTGTGGTTCTTGTTCTTGTTCCACTATCGGTTCGATGTCATTTTCTGGGTCTCGAATTTCTTCAAGATTTATTTTACTCCCACTGATTTCTTTGGAGAGAAACTCTTTCTCTAGAAAGATACCAGTTCGGGCAACAAACACTTTGTTGTCCTCTCGGTTGTAAAAGTAGTATCCTTTAGTTTCCTTAGGATATCCCATGAAAATACATTTATCAGATTTGTGTGCAAGTTTGTCTGAGACAAGTCTTTTGACAAAAGCTTCACAACCCCAAATCTTCATGAAAGACAGACAAGGCTTCTTTCCGCTCCACATCTCATATGGAGTCTTTTGAACCGATTTAGATGGAACACGATTTAGTGTGAATGCAGTGGTTTCTAGAGCGTAACCCCAAAAGGATATTGGAAGATCAACTTGACTCATCATTGATCGAACCATGTCTAACAAGGTCCGATTTCTCCTCTCGGACACACCATTCCATTGTGGTGTTCCGGGTGGAGTCAATTGTGAAACTATTCCACAATTCTTTAGATGATCATCAAATTCATGACTCAAGTATTCTCCACCTCGATCTGATCGAAGTGCCTTAATACTTTTGCCAAGTTGTTTTTCTACTTCATTTTGAAATATTCTAAATATCTCAAATGCTTCACTTTTATGTTTCATTAGGTAAACATACCCAAATCTACTATAATCATCGGTGAAGGTTATGAAGTATTGAAATCCTCCCCTAGCATTGCTACTTAATGGTCCGCATACATCGGAATGTATCAACCCCAATAAGTCGCTTGCCCTTTCACCTAGCTTGGTAAAAGGTGTCTTAGTCATTTTTTCAAGAAGACACGACTCGCAAGTATCATATGACTTGAGGTCACATGAACCCAAAAGGCCGTCCCCATGGAGTTTTGAGATACGCTTCTCATTAATATGACCAAGACGGCAATGCCATAAATAAGAATGATTTACATCATTAGGTTTAGATTTCTTATTTATATGATAGACATTTTCATTATTTTCATTCTTGACATCCAAGACATAAAGGCCATTAAATGAATTAGCAATACCATAAAGCACATCATTTAAATAAATAGAAAATTTCTTATTCTCAATAAGAAACTTAAAACCTTCATTATCCAAACAAGAAATTGAAATATTATTTCTACTTAAATCCGGTACATAATAGCAATTGTTCAAAACAAGTATTAAACCGGAAGGTAAAGTGACTTCATAAGTCCCTACGGCTAATGCAGCAACTCTTGCTGCATTCCCCACGCGTAGGTCTACTTCACCCTCTTTAAGTAGTCTCCTATTCTTTAGTCCCTACACATTTAAACAAATGTGAGAACCACATCCGGTATCCAATACCCAAGAATCAGTGGTAGAAAGGAGAATATCTATCATATAGATACCTGAAGTCGACGCAGCCTTGCTGCCCTTCTTCTTCTTTTTCTCTTCCAAGAAAGCCTTGCAATTACGTTTCCAATGACCAATTTCTTGACAATGGAAACAAATTGCATCCTTTTGTGTATCGGGTTTTGCCTCAGAAGCTGGCAACCTTTGCCTTGCTTATCTTGGGTTTGACAACTTTTGCCTTACCCTTTCCTTTGGCACCAGCCTTCTTCCCATCATGAACCAAGAGCACAGGAGAACCTTTCTCCACAATCTTCATCTCCGCAGTTTTAAGCTTCCCATGCAACTCGGAGAGATTCTTATCCATTCCATGCATGTTATAATTCATCACAAACTGATTATAACTTTTAGGCAATGAATTAAGAATGAGATCCGTGGCTAGCTCCAATGGAATTGGATAGCCAAGTTTCTCAAGATGATCTACATAACCTTTCATTTTAAGCATGTGAGGACTCACTTGTTGCCCTTCATTCATTTTACAAGAAGTGAATGCAACAATGGTCTTGTACCTCTCTTGCCTAGCTTGCTCTTGAAACATGGCTCTTAACTCCACGCCTATCTCATAGGCTTCCAAATGTTCCAAACTTTGTTGGAGCTTTGAGCACATAGTAGCAAGCATGAGACAACTTACATCTCTAGAATCATTACGATATTTCTTGTAACTGTCTCTTTCTGCCCTAGGGGTAGTAGGTTCTGGTTCAGCAGGAAGTGGCCCATCGAGAATGTACAACTTATCTTCTTGCCTTAGAACAATTCTTAGGCTACGGATCCAATCCATAAAGTTAGTACCATTCTCTTGGAGCTTATCCTTCTCAAGGATCGATCGCAACGAAATTGATTGAGTGTTGTTAGTCATTATCTACAATTATGCAAAATTTCCAAAATTTAATAAGTACCAATTTTCATTAAAGAAATAAACAATGTATTTTTCCAAAAATACTCCCACTAAATTATACAACATTCTTTATACATCCAATGTATAGTATAATTTAAATGGGTTGAGATCCCGCTTCAATTTAATTTTAAGTACGCTTTGGCGCACCGCACAAAATCAAATTAATTAGGTAGACAACTCTTGTCAATCATATCTCATATGACTCTCAGTTCTTTTAATGAGATTCTTTAAGAAATCCAATTTCAAAAAGCATGTTAAATCTCATCTTTGCCTTAAGCCCAAAACTGTTTTGACGCTTAATTAAGTCCAGCCATTTTAAAAGCATAGGAAACTCTTATTCACTCATCTTGCTCATACATGAATAAAATCAATGCACCTCGCTTTGTTGAGCCCACACAAAATTACCCATGTATAAAAAAGTGTTTTAATCATGGCATGACAGAAGGACTTAAAACTTTCTTTGAAGGTTCATCACATATAGCATATAACACATTTATGAGCACATAATATAAACATGTTACGCATCAAGTTCAGCCACTAAATTAATCTCTATTAATTTAAGCATAATATTTATGTGTCATTAGTTTCTCTATAATTATGAGGATGAGACAATTTCAACTTTGGTTATTATCTCCAAATCAAGACAACAAGAAGTGCGGCCGAAACTAAGACATAAGGCATCCACAATTCCGCACTAATTCAAGAAACCAAGAAAGTAGTCCATGTGGCCGAAACTAAGCAATAGATGGTCTCAATGAACGTAGGCCAATTGCATCCACAATTCCACATGGATCTCCAATCTTTGAATCAAGAACTTTGTTTCTCAATTTTAGCAATTATGAACTCTTCATAATTCTAACTTCGTTTTATCTTTGAAACTTTAATTGCGATCAAGTTTGGGAAACACAATCTCGATGAGCGTAGATTAGCCATCCAAACCTTGAACCAATCTTAGAATCACAAGACTAAAACAAATAGGAAAATCAAACCCCAGGATCCACACCTAAACCAACTGCCCAAAACCCACTCCAGATCAGCAGGTCTAGCAGGTATTGTCACTTGTCTGGTCGGACCCCATCAAAATTCCAGATTCTGACTCTGACCGAAAATCAAAACCAGAATCCTGACAACTGTGCGGCCGCCCAAGAAAAACTGTGCGGTCGCCCAAACTTGTGCGGCCGCCCAAGGTTTTCTGTGCAGTCGCACAGTAGCATCAGAATGAATTTTTAAAGTTCGAAAATTTGTCTCAAAATTGTTTTCCCCGATTATTAAAACTTTGATCCAATCAAAAATTAATAATCAAACAATTCAGAATCCAACATAATTTTTAGTGCGATTCAATAGTGCGATTAAAGTTGTAAAACAATAAACCACATAAAATCATATAACACATAAACATCATATAATCCAATATTCATATCATGCTAGGCATGCAAACAATTTATATACACACAACATGATCTAAGTATTGAAATAATCAACATGAACGGGGCTCTGATACCACTGTTGGGTTTCAGAGTAACATACGCAGCGGAAAATAGCATTTAAAATTTTATGAAACCCAAAGCCCATAAATCCATTCATATGATTAAATCAAATACTTGCAATGTGAATACTAGAAAAACTAACCCTTGATGACTTTGAATTTGGTCTTTGATCTTGGTGGAGAAATTGAAGCTTTAATCACGAACAAGTAAGAACACGAACTTTGAAGATGATGAGCTTCACCCTCTAGCGGTATCCACACCTTGAACGAATATCATGAACACTTGATCTTGGTTGCTAGACCAAAATTGTGAACCACGTTTTCACAATTAATATGAACTATATGGAATATTATTTTGTGTATTGTTTTGTTCTTCAATCTAGGATATCTTAGAACAAAATAAAACTCTCTAAAACTCTTTGGAGACTTCCACAAAAGCTGGGTATGTTCTGGCCTGAATTTGGCTGTTTATATACAAGTTAGACCTATTCCAAATAGGAAACTTGTGTCAAAACTCGTCCAAAATCCTTTTCCTAATTAAATCAGGAAGTCTGTCCCGACACACTGTGCGGCCGCCCAAAATCAGGTGTGCGGTCGCCCAAAACCTGTGCGGCTGCCCAGCCTGGTTTGTGCGGTCGGACACCATGATCAGAAAGCCTTAATTTTCCAATATAGTCCTTTTAGGATTCGTTCCATTGTGTGTGACCCTCTAGGATTATACTAAGTTGGCAATGGGTTCAAACATGAATCCATAAGATATGATTAGGTTCTAGCAAACCGTCATACCTATCCAAATAGTATAACTAGATACAAGTTCGCATTCCTTTAGAACATGTCACAATCCCTTTGTCCACTATCTCATCGAACACAAGTCATGGTCAAATGGTCAACTTGTCTTTGTTCAATACTTTCTCGATTCCGAATATGTTGATAATCCAAATGACATTGATCTAATCAATTCATTTGAGTCCGGCCGAACATTTTCATCAACATCATTCCTACGAGAGGCCTAAGCTTGAGATCTCTCCGAAGAGGGACAAATCCATTTAGCTTATTATTCTTCCCTACGTGAATCCGATTATGCCAATCATACACTTTATAACTACTCGGTTAAAGGTAGCATTTGAATATGTCAAACATAATGTTCATCAAGTGGAAGACTATAATAACTTCATGTCTAAGGATTCAAATGACATAACTAATATGAGATATATGTACGACATGGACCATGACATAAATCTCATATAGCGGGTCATGTCCAGTACCTTGTTCCAAACAAATACCCATAAATCTAACATGATCATCCCATGATCATTTAGCCTTTATACTAGTGCTTAACAAGTACTAGGGATGGAGATTATTATAAGTAAACATGAACAACAATAATAATCAAAACATCTCTTTATTGATATGAAATAAATGATAACAATTACAACGTTTATTAAACGTGCCTAGGGCACCACTACCAACAGGATCCGTTTGCTGGAGGTGGGATCCATTTGCTGATTTGCGGGATCCGTTTGCTGAAGCGGGATCCGTTTGCTGGAAACGGGATCCGTTTGCTGGAAGTGGGATCCGTTTGCTGGAGGCGGGATCCGTTTGCTGATTGCGGGATCCGTTTGCTGAAGCGGGATCCGTTTGCTGATGCAGGATCCGTTTACTGGAAGCGAGATCCATTTTGCTGGTGCGGGATCCGTTTGCTGATGGCGGGATCCATTTGCTAGTGCGGGATTCGTTTGCCCGTATGTGACATTGATGTCGCTTGATGGAAAGGTGATGATTCTTGCGGCTCATCATGGACCAAGTTGTTGTCATTGAACTATAGTTATTTGACTCTGTGGGATGCAGGCATAGTTGACGGCGGATCATTTTCTGCTGGGGATGAAGTGCCTTAAGTTGCAGATGCTGTTGACCTTGTGGTGGTACCTGTTAAGTGTGTGCTTTGCAGGTATATGTGCTTGTGACATGTATGAGATGTGAAGTGGCAGTTATGAGAGAAATTGTGCTTGTGGTGTGATGTGATTTTGAAGCACTTTTGCATGAGGGAGAAGTAAAGTGATTTTGTGTGTGAAGTGATTTTTGAAAGCAGAGATTTGCTTGAGAGAGATGAATGATGTCCATACCTTCACTTACCATTGCCGTTGGATGGATTCGTGATGTTGTGGTAGATGCTTTGGCGGAGAGTGTCAGTGCCTTTGATGATGAATTTGTTTTTGATGGAGTGTCGGTGGGACAGTATTCCGGATGATGGGTTGGTCGTGCCAAAAGGCTGCCTATGTATCCCTTGGAAGGAATCAGACCAGCGTAGTTCAAGGATGCTGGGGAATGCTAAGGAGGAAGCTAGGAGCAAGATAAAACGATGTACATATTTTTGCGCAAATAAGGAGACAAAGAAAAAGAAAAAGAAAATTCTTTTTGCCTTTTTGTAGGAATAGAATATGTACACATGTGGGAAAAAGATTTTTTTTAGTTCGTGGGTGAACCATTTTGACCATTGTGTGTTTTTAAAGCCAACCCAAGATCAAGTCATGTTCGATCGAAGTCCGGATTACCTCGCTTGAATGTTGTTGCCGCGGTGTCCAACGAAAATTGATGTCTAGCCCCAAGAGATTTGTCGTTTATGGGGCTTCAAAAGGACTATTGATGCCGAGATGCCAAGGGGTTGCTGATTGTAAATCCCCTCGAATGCTGAACTTTGAGTGGCTTACGAAGCCCCAAGATGAATCAACTCTTAGCCCATTCAAATAAACTGTGTTTTGTTGTCGACGTGGGCAAGCCCCAAGAGAAGATCATTGATACCAAGCTTTGAGAGATTGCTAAGCCCCAAATGTCATGGGCTTATCAAGTTTGTAGATGGCGGGATGTGGAGACCTTTCAGTGTGAAGCCTCAAATTTTCTTGGAATCGGCTTAGCATTATGTTGGGAGCGGATGGCGCTATTGGGAAGAACTCTTGATGGCGATCTCCTTCTTTCTCTTGCTTGAAGATGGATGGCCCTTTTTGTGGTTGATACCCAAATGGCGGAAGGCCCATGTTGAAAATGTAGTACGGCCTTCGGGAGACTTCTCGTGGGAGATGGTGATGTTGTTGCAGATGATAAGGTCTTGGTGTGATAAAGTCTCGAATGGTATGCTTGCTTTGGTCTTCTTGAGTTGAACCGACGGCAGATCTTCGGATGCAGCCTGTGCTTTTGATCTTGGAGAAGGGGGTGCTGTATTGCAGAAACATTAGGATTGGCCGTAACTCTGCTTATAGAGTTAACATATTGGCATTGCCCGCTATAACTCAGCCGGGTGAGTCTAGCATATTTAATCTTTTTCCTTTTCTCTAAGACTTCCTTCATAATCTCGCTGTGAGTTCTAACAAGAATCATCAAATTCATTCATATCATCGGAGCCTTCATTTAAAACCAAGAGGCCTTTTGACTGGAAGTGTTGAGGGACCATTGAAGTTCGATCCCTTTCATATAAGACTTTTCCACATTGCATCGCTTGAGCATTGTTGTCCTAAAAGACTGTCGGTTGCAAAGCCCCAATATTTCCCTTTGCTTGAATCACTGTAATGTCGTAGCCCAAAAGATTGTAGATTGCGAAGCCCTTTGAGACCTTCGGTGCCAAAGTAACTGGGGAATCTTCTAATGTTGCATATGACTTGGCTGGGGACACTGAAGTGAATTTCTTCTTGCCGAGGGAACCTTTAAAACTTGATCGTAGCCCCTAGAGTGACACCATTAATTAGGAGTGGAACGAGAAGGGCCTATCCTTGATCGGGGGAACAAGTATGAGCATGCATGACAAGAAGGTGCTTCTCGACATTCCTTTTGAGAGACTTTGAGGATAGTCTCACACATATTTCTTGAGCGTAGCCCTAGGGCTCATTAACTATCAAATGAAGCAAGAGAAGTTTTCTTTCTCGAGTCACATAGCCCCTAGGGCGTCATCACTTGTTGAGAAAAGAAAGAGAATTGTCCTCGTGTGGGGGAACAAACATAAGAGGACATGGCAAGAGCTACTCCATTTCTCGTGAAACCTCTTGAGATACTGTAGGGGCACATGCTTGGAGAAGCTTGAATTACATGTTGTCGCTCGCTGCCCAAACCAACTGACTAGCTGGGGATTATTTTGTGCAACCTCGTACCCCTTCAATGATAGGTTCGTTCTCGGACGGATCTTGGTTACCACGGGCTTTCTTTCTCATGAGCCTAAAGATGCACATTGCAAGAACAATCTTTCAATAACCCAAAATGACCTTTGATGGTGCCATATCTCGTCAAGACTTTTGCAATTCCAAAGTTGGCTCGGTGGGGATTGACTTGCTGAGGAGACCCAATGTAGAACTTGTGCAGTTGTCTTCCTTAGAGGCCGGATATCTCCATTTCTCTTTCCCTTCTCTCTCTCACTCTCTTTTTTTTTATGACGCACCCTGTTTTTTGCCTAGACTGCCCTTTCGGGTTTTCAATCTAGCGGGCATCTCTTTTGCGTCTTCATTTTGACTCGATTAATGAGGAAGTGTGCATTGACTCTAGCGGAGGATGAGAGACATGTGATTTTGCGGTGAAGACCTCTTGTCACTAAAGATGAGTGACATTGACTCGACTAGGGAAGTGTCCCTAGTATTGACTTCATGTATGTATAGATTTTTGAATGACTCACGAAGGCAAGTAAGTCACTAAGAGAGAAGAAAAAGAAAGCCCCAGTTTGATTGCAAGAAACTGGGAGTATCGCAAAAAGAAGAGAAACCCCTAGACTTGACAAGGAACGGATAGCGATTCCAAATCTAAGAAAGTTGTTCAATATTTTATTGATTAATTCATCGTACAAAGATGTCATGACAAGTTCGAGAGGAAGGCCGATCACCATAACGCGCTAGGGATAAACATATCTTCTTTCTTGCATGAGATCGGACCCGAAGGTTGCCTACGTTCCTCTAGTGAAGAGGCTCAGGTCACCGTAGTTCTTGTGGCGCTCCATTCGTCGAGATGGTTGTTGCTTCGTCCTTCATCGGTGGAATGATGTTGATCTTGTACTTCTTTGATTGAGGGGGACTTTTTTTTTTTTTTTTTTTTTTTTTTTGTGCTCTAACTTTTGCCTAGGTTGATTTGAGGATTTCAACCTAGCGAGCTTTTTTTTTTTTTTTTTTATCCCCTTTTGAAAACTTTGCTTCATGATTGTTGCTCCACCTTTCTTTGTCTTGATTTTGTCGTTGTTCATGTCTTCGTTGTTGATGCCGTCGTTGATGTTTAGCCCCTAGGCGTTCAAGCGATGGCCTTCATTCCAAAACTTGTTTAGACATTTTTTCATCATTTTGCCAAGAATTAATTGAACAACTTGGAAGAGTGTATGAGGACAAGAACGGCTTTTATTTGATGACTCAATGGACTCGAACATTTAACATAGGATGAGAGAAAACATTAATGCACACTTAAGAGGACGTTTGACTCTCTCTTTTTTTTTTTAAATTCTTACTACTAGGTAGAGAAAGAGAAACGGAGATTGTTGTTGTTATCCTTGTCGTTGTAGTCTTCATTGTCATTGTAGTCTTCCATGTCACTACATTCTTCCATGTCGTTGCTTGGGAACCCTTTGTCGTTGAAGCTTATGTCATAGGAGGACTCGGCCACTTCTCAGAGCAAATTGTCAATTCTAACCCCCGCATCATACATGCTTGACAAATCGGAGTGAAAAGCCCCACTAAGATGAGTGCGGTAGTCCATTTTCAAACACTTCAAGAAGATGTCCATTTGTTCCTTCTTGGAAGACCTATCAACTATCTCGGCTAGCTTGTCATTCCAACGGCGATAGAAGTCCCCAAATGATTCATCACCCATTTGCACGGTGCTCTCCAATTCCTTCTTGGTGGGGCGGAATATGGAGTTGCCTTGATATTGTGACTTGAAGGCAAGCATAGCGGCATCCCAATTGAGGCGGGTGGAAACTGGAAGACCCATATACCAATCTTTTGCGACCCCCTCGAGAGTAAGCGGGAAGCATTGTGCCATTATTTGAGGAGACACTTTCTTTGGTAGCATGGCCCAAATGTAGGAGTCGACATGAGCGTCAGGGCAAGAGTTGCCGTTGAATTTGCCAATATCAGGCATCTTGAACTTTTCGGGAAGAGCCTCCATTGTGTTCATGAGGAGAGAAGCTTGATGAAGATCGGTGCTTGGGCCCTTGTGCAAATTTAGCCCACTAAGCCTTTGGTCAATGTAGGACATGAGAGTGTTGACTAAACCGGTATCAATGCTTTGGACCTTTCTTTCATTCGTGAGCCCTTTCAATTGGTTCTTGAGTTGAGCAACTTCTTTCTTGTGGGCCGTTTTCACATGCTCGTAACGGGCTCACCATAAATCATCCTTGCGGCGGACCTTCTCGGCTAGTGTATCAACTTGCCCTTTCAATGCTTCCACCATGCGGAATAACCCTTCGTTGGACACGGGAATGCCGTTGTCGTTGCCGTTTGAAGGCATTGGACCTATGGAGAGAACACGGTTGATCTTAGGATGGCCCCACAAACACCTTTTGGATAAAATTATTTCACCCATAAACAAAAGTAAAGACTCAAACCACATAATGAAAAGACTCGTTTTTATTATTATTTACAAAAGTTGGAAGGACGTGGTCTTTTTTGGGGTTTCTAGAAAAATAGTGGAATCGTCACACTAATATATAGACCTTCTCGCGGTCCCATATACTCATCGGATTCCACCACGCTTGTGAATCCTACATGTGTCGGGATTAAACTAAATTAATGTAGTAAAGCATACATGCGGGGACGGATTTTTTATTAGCATCCATTATGACCACTTGGGGAAGGATTTTTATTTCGTCCATAACAACGAGTGGCATGTATGATTTGAAGACATTAGTTTAGGGAAATCTCGGCACATGTAAACCGACTTGAGTCACGGAGTGTTAGACCCTAACTAGAGTTGTGTGGTTGGTGCTCGGCTAAAGAGAGGTTTAAAGGTCACCCCCGGCATGTGGTCGTGAACTACGCCACGGGCTGAGGTTTACCACTTCGAAAGAGTCAAGGTCGAGTGGAGCTTGAAACTTTCTAGGACGGGCCTCGACGGGTTTGGGGTTAAACTTTGTGCGGCTCGATAGTGAGCAGTTCATAGGAATAATATGCATGTAGTGTGAGGTCTATTACGTGACAAATTTTTTTATTATTATTTTTTTTTTTGAAAAGAAAAGATAAAAACACATAAGCAAGTAAATTACAACTCCCGAATCACCCATGTGACCGGTAAATAATCACAAAATTAAGACAGTCCAAAGCTCCAATTCTGTTCTGATGCAGGCAACTGTGCCCACACCCCACTGTTCTATTCAGTCCCTGAAACCTGTTCTTGTCCTGGAAATTGGCCCAGAAGCGCGCGCCTCGGGCTGGTTTTGTGGGAAGCGCGCGCCTGGCGCATTGTATATGGGAGGCGCCCGCTTGTAGATACCCCGGGGGAACCACGGCTTGGCTAGAGTGCGTGGGTTATCCTAGGATGTCTAATTGTGTTTTAGAGTCGCCACCCACGTTTTTGAGGAACGTAAGAAAACCTAATGTTTATGAGCCTAAGTTTGATTTACGAAAACAGAGATTCTTCGGGATGAAGGGTTCGGGGGTTAGGTTACGAAATGGGAAGTACTTAAACACCCATTTCGCCCGAGCAAAGTCAGTCTTGTTTGTTCATAATTCACTTTAAAGATAGATGTGTTCTTCCTATTTGAATGATGATAAAAGGGGGTTTTATACTTTAAAATGTAGGGAGATAACTCCTAGGCCAATTCAATGTAATGAAAGATCCATTGGTGTCATGTCCCAAATGGTTTTGGGGTGATTGCACATTTGATTCAAGGAGAAGAAAACTTAGAAGAAGAAGAAGAAATAAAGAATAAAGTTAAGATATTTTACCTATAATATCCTTCAAAGAGAACCTCTTGAAAAAGTATTGAAGAAGAGGTTGAATACTTGGAAAGAATACCTTTTGTAAATTGCCTAGAGTTTTGTTTAGAGAAGAGTTTTCAAGGTTGAGACCCCTTTTCAATGATGGATTGGGGGGTTTTTATAGTTGTAAAATGTGTGTTTTTTGGAGCCAAACGGAGTCTCCAAAAAATCTTTCCCGGGCAAAATCATGTATAATGAGCAAGGGAGAGATTCTTGGGTAGAATCTGTAACTGACACACTCCATAAGCGCGCGCATCCCACCTAGGCGGCGGAAGGCGCGCGCGTCTGGCCTCAAGGGGCGGAGGCGCGCGACTCTGAAAGGCAAATTTTGACAGAATCGGCTAGAAAGTTAGCACTGTTATTCAGTTTAGTCCCTAAACTTAACGGAGCCAGTCAGGATCTTAACCGAAGTAACGGAAACTAACGGAAAACATTTAAAAGAGGGAGAAACACAAGATCAAATGTGCAATCGGGGTGAGCGGTCCAAGGTGGGGTATCTACACCACTTAGATATCCTTGTTGACATGAAAGGCTTCTCGAATATGTAGCGGAGCGGGTCCACTTTTGCTACTAGCTTGGTCAGAAAGGCTTCCATGTAATGTTTGAGCTTTTGAGTGACCCAAACCAATGCTGCACATGACTTCTCCAAGACAGAGTAGTTCTTTTCGCCTCCTTGGAATCGGCGACTGACAAAATAAATGGCATTCTCCTTTGTGGAGTCTCGTTGCTCTTGTGCTAGCATAGCCCCTAGGGCTTCATCATTTACTGTGAGGTAGAGCAAGAGAGGCTTCTCCTTGTGCGGTGGAACCAAAACTGGGGGGCATGTTAAGTAATGCTTCACTTGGTCGAAAGCTTCTTGGCAAGCGTCGGTCCATTCTAGAGCCACATTCTTCTTGAGTAGCTTGAAGATTGGTTCACACATGGTAGTAAGTTGGTGCACAAACCGACTGATGTAATGAAGTCTGCCCATGAAACCTTTGATTTCTTTCTGTGTCTTGGGAGGAGGCATGTCAATGATTGCCTTGATTTTTGAGGGATCTGCTTCGATTCCCCTCTCGGTAACCATGTAGCCAAGAACTTTGCCTCGGATAACCCCAAAAGTGCACTTTGCGGGATTGAGCCTCATCTTGTGTTGACGAAGCCTTTTAAAGAACTTGCGGAGGTCGATCAAGTGTTGACCATCGGTTCCTTTGGAGTGGATGATCATGTCATCCACATAGACTTCAATTTCTTTATGAATCATGTCATGGAACAAGTCTGTCACAGCCCTTTGATAAGTAGCCCCATGTTAGTACCCGATCTGAAAATGAGTTTATTAGGGCTTTCCCAAATATACAAGGACTTTATAGGAATTAGAAACCTTGCAAAGACTTGTCCCAGATTCCCAAAATATGTCTCATTATTCTAGAACACCCTAAATATGGTCAAAATATGGTTTCCTTAAACCATGCAGAAACCCTAGCTTAGGAATCACGTCAGCCCGCAACCTTGGCCACGCGGCCAACCTTGCTGCGCCTCCGACCTTGGCCACACGGCCAACATTGTCACCGTCTTCAATCATGGCCAGGCGGCCAACCTTGCTCCGGATGATCCTGACCGTCAGATCTTCCCCTCAGTTTACTATATAAATCCATCCATCCCATTGGTTAAGGATCCCGATTTTGAGAGCTTGAAGTCCGAATTTTAGAGTTCTTAAACACAATTTTCTCCCTACTTAAAGCATTCAAACACTCAAGGAGATCAAGGTTTATTTCTTGCCAACATAGGTAAGTTTTCTATCTTTTTCTTCATGTTCTTGCATCATTTTTAATGTAGATCTTTAATATTCATGTTCTCTCATGTTTATTCATAGTTTCTTCATATTCCTTGCATGTTCGTTCGTATGTTCATAATATGTTCTTCGCATGTTCATCATATTCATAGATTAAAACCTTATTTATGCTATATTTAGGGTTGCGATCTTCATAATTACATGTTATTTCATAGCCGATGATGATCTAGGGTTCATCAACCCAAGGAGGATCTAGGAACTATTTCTAAACCCTAAACTTTAGGTAAATTCCCCCTCATTATGCATGATCCCGATTCTCCTGCCTATTCTAAATTCTTCTCGAACTACGCTGACCTGAGCTTCTCACATTGAGAGGAACGTAGGCAATCTTCGGATCCGGTCTCAATCACTAACACACTACTAACACCGCATCATGATAGAAAGACCGATCAATTCGGGCAATAGGAGTGATAACGTAAATATTCTTCTCTTGTTGTAATTTGACCCCCGAACCCACTAAAATGCTTTTTTTCAATGTTTTGGCTATAATTAAAACGGCGTGGCGACTCTCATAAATTTTATGTCGTTATGAATATTCCTTTTAATAATAAACATAATCACAAGATACTTCCCATGCGTCGCTTCATCGGAAAGGGGTATTCACAGTGGCGACTCTGCTTGGGACTGCTTTGAAACTTTTTCAAACTTAGTGGGTCTAACTTTCGTCACATCATGATGCTTGCCATGTTTACACATGCACACACTTGCCATGTTTACACATACACACACCTGCCATGTTTACACATGCACACTTGTCATGTTTTCACGTACCCCCTACAGTTAAGCCATGTTTACACATGCACCCGCGCACTCCGCCATGTTAATACTTGTACCTTGTACCTTGTACCATGCACCCTTGTTATCTTCGCTTTAGTATTAGGGTCAAACAAAACTCTGCTATGCTCCCTTGTACATTATTCTCTCTCTCTCTCTCTCTCTCTCTCTCTCTCATGCATTGCATTTGCATCATCCTAACATTAAAAACTTCTCTCTTTTCTCCCTAAAAAGAATTAGTTTTACCACACACTACCACAGTCCGTGTCAGCACTGCACAGGTCCTCATTACCCGGAGTATTCGATGTGCAGGAATTTGTGCGCTACTGTCGCACTCTTTTCGAGTCACTCGTCTATTCCACTCACCGTATACGGTGGGAACCTTTTACCTAACCCATGTCAACCCACACTAGTGTAGGTAACACACCTAGGTTTTGACCGGTTGGTTTGGCTAGCTTTTCCTTAATAGTCAATTAACGTGCTGTCCATGTCAGTCATCCCCAAGTCAATGATGAATCGAGATCTTTTGAGAGGAAGTGCACAAAAAATTGATTTCCCTACAAAGGACGTGCTATAGTAAGATGAGTGTTTGTTGTCAATATCTCCGCTCATCATTAACTTGTGTAGGATGTAACCTAGACACCACGATAAATGCCTTTAAGGAAGGGTTAGTCGTAGGATCCGATGGTTGGTGGAAGCCGCTTGCCCTATAGGACCTCGCCCAAATTGTCCGTTTGGGGGCGTGCAATGCAGATGAAAAACGAGGGGTCTATAGACGTAGTGATGGCCTCCACTAATCATAGTCTCCTAGCTAGTTGCGAAAAAGGGGTACCCCTTCCAACCAATTAAGATGTAAATAATGTATGTTTCTGTAAATTAAAATATACTTTGCATGAGCCTTCCCCCTCTCCTAAAAGCTTCATTGCCCTTCAACCTTTCAGCAAAGCAAGTTTGGATCTGTTCGGGTGGTCGACTACAACGTGAAGCTTCTACTCCGTCCACGTTCTCAGTCTCGTCATCAGCAATGTCAACTCCCGCTTCCTCTTCAGTCTCTGTCTCTCCTACTAGTGCCGCCGAGCTCAACACCGAGACCACTCTCAATGGTATTCCCCTAAGCCTCCAGAACTACCTCGCCAGTCTCAAAGCCAAGATCAAGAATCTTGAGGAAAGCAACAAGATTTTAGAAGACCAGAACCAACTGTTGAAGGACCACATTCAGTAAAAGGGGACTAGGATGGTGCCCGATGGTAAGAATTTCATTTATGTCGAGGATGAAGAGGTCAATACCAACTGTCCCACCAATACCAATGCCACTGCCTTCCCACTCCCAAGCTACCGCAATGCTCCACCTCCTTCTCTCTACACCTAACAAGGTTTCACTACCATGAGCAAAAACAAGCCTGTCTATGAACCTTCCCCTAAACTGCTTGGTGGCTACCTCTCTGCTAGCAAACTACCTGCACCCTCGTTGCCTCTGAGTATTGGGATGGCCGCTGCTACAACTTCCACTACTCCTCCCGTCATTCTGTCAGAATCTATCCCCGACATCTCCAATCACCCTGTGGTCACAGCCATGCAAGAGCAAATGCGCAAGTTGATCGAGACCGTGGATAAGCAAAGTGCACCAACTACCAAGACAATCAACCCTAGCCAAGTGGGGGCTCTCCCCAAAGATTTCAAGATGCCTAAAGTGGCGATGTTTTATGGTGACTCGTGTCCTAAGACTCATTTGGATAGTTATGTGTTGGCCATGAGGGCTCGTGACTGCACCAACAAACAAATGGCTCGCGTATTCCATAGCACTTTGGATGGTATAGCTCTGCGTTGATTCTTGGGGCTAGAACCAAGTGAGAGGCAAACTTGGGATCAAATTAGTGTCGTTTTCTGTGAGAAGTATCAAGCTAACTTGGATTGGCATGTGAATCGAACGGATCTTGAGAACACTATGCAAAAGCCCGACGAGGCTATTTATGATTTTACAAGAGGTGGAATCATCGGTTGTGCGAGGTCCAATACCCACCAAAAGCAAAGGAACAGAAACAGATATTGTACAAATGTTTATTGCCTGAGATGAAAGCAGCCATCGGCAATGGTTATTTCCCTGACTTGCGGGAAATGGTTGACGCCGGAGTAAGGTACGAAGCAGGGTTCACTGGGATTGTGCCGCCAAAGGAAAGTCCAAAGACCAACAACAACAACTCCTTCCGCTACAAGGCTCCTACTGCGCCTGCGCCTCCTAGGGGTGGAAAGGAGGCCGTCGGCCAAGTGAATATGGTCCAAAATGAGGTCCCGCTAGATGTCCAAGCCGTAACAGGGAATGGGGCTCCACAACAGAGGGAGTATTTTGATGATTTTGGTATGCCCATGGGGAAGGTCTTTGACGTGTTAGTCAAGAGAGGTCTCATTAAGCCGCTAGAGAATTACCAACCCGCCAACCCAAGGACCGACTTAGATGCATCCAAATTCTGCAAATACCACAAGTACATTGGGCGCACGACGGATGTGTGTCTCCAATTGAAGCGCGTAGTTCAAGGGTTGATCAATGACAAGAAGATTGAGAAGCCGAAGGGTCCCAATGTGTTGAAGAACCCTCTTCCTAACAATGGGGGTGGGGTGAATATGGTGCTAACATGCGAGATCAGTATCCTAGAGCTCATGGATGCCTTTGACAAGATAGGGCTCACGATGGTGGATATCTTCATGGCATTGGTGACGTTAAAAATTCTCGAACCATTAGAAGGACACCTCCCCCGCCTTGGTTGCGATTTGTCAAAGTTTTGCCACTACCACAAATGCACCGGTCACACTACCGAAGAATGCTTTGAACTCAAGAAAGCCGTGCAAGAGCTCATCCACAAGGGAGTTGTCGAAGACCCTAGAGATTATGTAGCTAGCAATGTACTCATGGTAGAACTTAGTGAGATCACTGATCCGGCCGAGCCTGTTGTGGCGGACTGTGATGAGATGGGTTGTATTTCAATGATTAATAATAAAGAACCTTCTTGCTACTTGTTGTCTTTAGAAGAACTAGTTAGTGAAGTCGAATCTCTAGAGGAAGAGAATCCCAAACCCTCTCAACCTCTTTCTTGGGACGAAATCTTTGAAGAAGCCGAGAAGATCGAAAATCCACCTCCTCAAGAGGGAACCCCACTCTCTTTAGACGAGTTGCGAATGGAAGTTTGTCTACTCACAAGATCCGGTCAAGTGTACCAATCCGATCCGAAGGGAGCAAAGAAAATATTTGGGAAGGAACCCGAGCAAGCCGACCTCGAGAATGGAGACCCTATCCTCACCCAACTCAAACAGACCCAAGCCCACATTTCGCTCTGGTCCTTACTCACCTCCTCTCTCGCCCATCGCCTCATGCTTGAGCAAAACCTCGCCGCTACTATGGTCCCGTCAAACACTACCCAGAGAACGTCACGCACATGATTGGGAATATCCACTATGGAAACATCATCACTTTCTCGGAGCTAGACAAGCCAGTGTTCGGAGTTGATCACAATGAACCCCTGTACATCACTGTGGAAGTGGATGGCAAGAAGATCCCTCGTGTATTCGTTGACAATGGTTCTGCTATTAACATCTTGCCGTCAAGGATGATGGATGTAGTCGGTGTCCATGGTGTGGACTTGAGCCCGTCTAAGCAAACAATCAAAGCTTATGACTCAACCTGTCGCGCGGTTATAGGCGTTGTCACCCTGCCGATCACAATCGGAACCAAAATCCTACCTACCGAATTCCATATCATAGACATTCCCGCAACCTTCTCACTCCTGCTCGGACGGCCATGGTTACACCAGTCAGGCGCAGTTCCCTCCTCCTTGCACCAATATGTGAAATTTCAATCTGGTAGTGAGGTGACAGTTGTCTACAGTGATTTAGTAACGGCCCAAGGGACGGACACCAAGGGCATTCCTATTTTACAAATACAGCATGGGGAAGAGAGCCGACTCTTCAATGGCTTCGAAATAGTTGCTCAGGCACAGATCTGCACCATCGACCTCACCAAAACAACGGATAAAGTGGCACCTGTTGTCAAGATACTGCATAATATGGGCTTCATACCGGGGCTGGGGCTAGGTAAGTGCTTGCAAGGTCCCACAAGTCTGGTTAAAGAGATTGATCACCGAGGATTGTTCGGTCTTGGGTATACTCTCACTCCCGAAGACAAAGCAGAACAGAAAAGGATAGAGTTCCTTAAGAAAGTGGGGCTTTATCATAAAAAGCCTGAGATGCGACCATACCGCCTTTCCCTTAATAGTTACTTCGTTAAGGAGGGCGAGGATTTTTCGTGTTCGCAGAGCCATGGTTTGACCACACCGGTAAGTTGCAGAAAGGGTTCAAGATTTTCAGAGATGTGGAATTCGATCGGTCCAACATGAAGCTGACTTACATGGAATATGACAAAGCCATGGGCAGAGTTAGAACCATCAGGCATGAGTACTCCGCCAAGGTTGCAGATGACTTGGCAGATCAACTTGAAGCCGCAACCCTTGACAAGCCGACAGCAGAAACTGCAGAAGCGCCAAGAATGACTGAGACGTGGGACGGCCAATATCTGCTTCAGCATCTGGATAATCTGGGGCTGGACGATGACATGGTAGCCGCTATTGGGGATGAATCAGAGAAGGACGTAGATCCGAGGACATTGGTGGTACCCATGGGGGACAAGCTCAAGAATTGGTGCATCATTGGGGGACCTATAGCTACTCCGGAATTTATGGTGGGGACATTGGGGCTTACTCCTTCTCCTGTCGCCACTCCTGCAGCATCTCCTGTCACTCACCCAAAATCCCCGTCCCCAGAGTCTAGTGTTTTACATTTTGAATTTGAGTCTTCCTCTAAGTCTGACGACATTACGTCTGAAGACTATGATCTTGTTGCAAACGCTATTTTCCTTTTGCCATAAATGAAACCCTCGACCTTTCCGAGTATCCCTCTATAGTCACTCTTTTAACTGATAAATTGGCTAATAATCAAACTAATGATATACACTTAGTTAATAATGATTCATTAGAAGAGGGGGACACAGACACATTAAATGATGAATACATTAAAGAAATTTCAGAACAGGTTATCAATCAAAACGCGTCTCGAGCCCAAGCTGCCGATGAGGTGTTAACATGTGTGAATTTGGGAATCGAAGCCGAGCCAAAGGAGACACAGCCCGAGGATATCTTCAACGGAAAAGGCCAGGTCGAGACAACCGAGGAGGACCAAGAAGCGACCCCCTCCACAACCTCGTGGAGGACCATCAGTCGGCGAGTTCGAGCCGTGTTGAGAATGCAGTCTCCTCAGAACAAAGCCGAAAGGAAGAACTCATCAAGTTACTGCAATACCTCAACCATTTTACAACAGTGGGGGAACCGACACTCAGAGAAATAGAAAGGGCCCGCGACCAAGAATGGAGTTCGAGATGTGAGTTCGCGTTATGCTGCCTCAAGGAGTACCTCGCGAATACCCCAATCCTGCACCCGACACATGGGAATGAACTTCGGACCCCAACACCAACGACAGAATCGTGGCCCTCGCGCCAGGAAAAGAAAATCAGTGAAAAACTGCAAAGATTTTTGGAAAAATACCCCCTCTCAGTCCACCGATACACAAGAATAGGGACCCCTTTCGCAAAATTGTTCGACCAACTGAGACAAATGGGCAAGATGCAGCCTCTAGGAGAACATTCATTCCTCTCCGAATTACCATCCCTTCAACCATTTGAACCTACCAAAAGTTGCTTTTACCACCAAGACGAAGGCCACGACACCAACGACTGTGTCGCTCTACAAAGGAGAATCCAAGGCTTGATGGACGAGAACATGCTCACCGGCGTGAGAGGATTTTGGTTCTATTGGGAAATCGAAAACTTAGAACTCCTCGGTTGCTACAAAATCGAGCCTTATGTGAGGAACGGCCCAGAGGTACTCTCGCACCTGACTGCAGAAACAATTCAAGACATCTCAAGAGAAATAGAGGATTTGAAGCAACGCGTCAACGCAATGACCAAAACTCGAGGCGCGCCATAAGACTAGACAGAATGGCAGATTTGGATGGTAGCCCGCTCAAGGAACCAGTCAACATCAGCAAGCTCAGACGCTACTACGACTAGTACAACCCCCCTCTCTAAAAAAAAAAAAAAAAAAAAAATCGCAAAAAGAAGCCCGATAGATTGAAAACCCACAAAGGGCGGTCTATGCAAAATAAGGGTGCGTACAAAGCTCGCTAGACTGAAAACCCGCAAGGGCGGTCTAGGCAAAAGTTAGAGCATCCCCCTCTTCTATCTTCCCTTTCTTAAATAATTCTAGTCTAACTGGAATGAACTACGACGACCTGAGCCCCTTAGTCCTATTTGTAAAAAGGGAACGTAGGCAGCCTTTCAAGAGGTGCGGTCTAAAAAAATAAATGAACATCCAAATCTTGTCAAGAAATAATAAAAGGAGGATTTGTGTTTTCTAAAAGCAAAAACTTTATTTCCATAGTCATTGCACGTTTACACTTATTTGATGAGTCTAAGCTCGACAAACTTTCTGACTACATACCTATTTTGAAATTGAAACTAAAACAAAAGTAAACTAAATTAAACTAATGTGTCTGCAACGACTATGGGGAGATGCTCGGGATCACTCTTTAGTGCCATTTGTGCCCTCGGTCTCTTTCTTCTTGCTTTGTCCACGGCGAACTTTCTTGTTAGGATTCTCACAAAATCTTCTTTCAAATTCACTAACACCTTTAGCCTTGCCGATAGGAACCTCTTCTTGGATGCCCCCAATCCTGTTGGTAGTGGTGCCCTAGGCACGTTTAATAAACGTTGTAATTGTTATCATTTATTTCATATCAATAAAGAGATGTTTTGATTATTATTGATGTTCATGTTTACTTATAATAATCTCCGTCCCTAGTACTTGTTAAGCACTAGTATAAAGGCTAAATGATCATGGGATGATCATGTTAGATTTATGGGTACTTGTTTGGAACAAGGTACTGGACATGACCCGCTGTATGAGATTTATGTCATGGTCTATGTCGTACATATATCTCATATTAGTTATGTCATTTGAATCCTTAGACATGAAGTTATTATAGTCTTCCACTCGATGAACATTGTGTTTGACATATTCAAACGCTACCTTAACACGGTAGTTATAAAGGGTATGATTGGCATAATCGGATTCCCGTTGGGAAGAATAATAAGCTAAATGGATTTGTCCCTCCACGGAGAGATGTCAAGCTTGGGCCCCTCGAAGGAATGATGTTGATGAAACGTTCGGCCGGACTCAAATGGATTGATTGGATCAATAGCATTTGAATTATCAACATATTCGGAATCGAGAAAGTATTGAACAAAACAAGTTGACCATTTGACCATGACTTGTGTTCAATGACATCGTGGACAAAGGGATTATGACATATTCTAAGAGGAATGCGAACTTGTATCTAGTTATACTATTTGGGTAGGTATGACGGTATGCTAGAACCTAATCATATCTTATGGTTTCATGTTTGAACCCATTGCCAACTTAGTATAATCCTAGAGGGTCACACACAATAGAACGAATATTTAAAAGGACTACATTGGAATTTTGGAAATTCTGGACATTCAGATAGTTGTGCGACCGCACAGTATGGACTGGGCGGCCGCACACTTAGCTCAGAAATGTACCAGTTTTGTTTCAGATAGTTGTGCGACCGCACAGAGGGTTTTGGGCGGCCGCACAGTGCTGTCGGGTGGCAGATTCCTAATTTGATTAGGAAACGAATTTTGGACGGATTTTGACACAAGTTTCCTATTTGGAATAGGTCATACTTGTGTATAAAAGACCAAATTCGGCCAGCACTCAATGCTAATGGTTTTGTGAGTCTCAAAGAGTTTGAGAGAGGGTTTATTTTGTTCTAAGACATTCTTGGTTGAAGAACAAAATAATACACAAAATAAATTCCATATAGTTCTTTTGATTGTGGAAAAGTGTTTCACAATTTGGTCTAGCAACCAAGATCAAAGAAGCTCATTTGATATTCGTTCGAAGTGTGGATACCGCTAGAGGGTGAAAATCATCATCTTTAAAGTTCGTGTTCAAGCTTTGTGATCGTGATCAAGTCATCAACCTCCACCAAAGACCAAGAGAATTTGATAGCCATCAAGGGTTAGTTTTATCCTATATTCGTGTTATTGTATTTGATTTAATCATATGAACGGATCTATGGGGCTTTGGGTTTCAAAATTTTAAATGCTAAATTCCGCTGCGCATGTGTCTACGAAACCCAACAGTGGTATCAGAGCCCCGTTCATGTTGATTATTTCAATACCTAGATCATGTTATGTGTATATAAATTGTTTATATGCCTTGCATGATATGAATATTGGAATATGTGATGTTTATGTGTTATGTGATTTTATGTGGTTTATTGTTTTACAACTTTAATCGCACGATTCAATCGCAATAAATAAATTATGGTGGATTCAGAATTGTTGATTATTAATTTTTGATTGGATCAAAGTTTTAATAATCGGGGAAAAACAATTTTGAGACAAAATTTTTGAACTTGAAAATTCTGCACATTCTGATGGCACTGGGCGACCGCACAAAACGCCTTGGGCGGCCGCACAGTTTTGGGCGGCCGCACAGTGGTTTTTTGGGCGGCCGCACAAGGGGATCAGAAGGTCTGATTTTGGCTGAAAACCAGAATCTGGATTTTTTCGAAAAATTCAACAAAACCAGTAACATAACCAATCCAGACTTGCTGATCTGGAATGGATTTTGGGTAGTTGGTTTGTGTGTGGATTTTGGGGTTTGATTTTCCTATTTGTTTTAATCTTGTGATTCCTAGATTGGTTCAAGTTTTGGATGGCTAATCTGCGTTCATCGAGATTGTGTTTCCAAAATTGATCGCAATCAAAGTTTCAAAGATAAAACGAAGTTAGAATTATGAAGAGTTCATAATT
This sequence comes from Campanula takesimana, assembly GCA_026119855.1. Lineage (NCBI taxonomy): Eukaryota > Viridiplantae > Streptophyta > Magnoliopsida > Asterales > Campanulaceae > Campanula > Campanula takesimana. The sequence continues at coordinate 113,153 of JAOWBW010002167.1, forward strand.
GCTAAAATTGAGAAACAAAGTTCTTGATTCAATGATTGGAGATCCATGTGGAATTGTGAATGCAATTGGCCTACGTTCATCGAGACCATCTATTGCTTAGTTTCGGCCACATGGACTACTTTCTTGGTTTCTTGAATTAGTGCGGGATTGTGGTTGCCTGATGGCTTAGTTCGACCGCACTTCTTGTTGTCTTGATTTGGAGATAATAACCAAAGTTGAAATAGTCTCATCCTCATAATTATAGAGAAACTAATGACACATAAATACCATGCTTAAATTAATGGAGATTAATTTAGTGGCTAAACTTGATGTGTAACATGTTTATATTATGTGCTCATAAATGTGTTATATGCTATATGTGATAAACCTTCAAAGAAATTTTTAAGTCCTTTTGCCATGCCATGATTAAAACACTTGTTTATACATGAGTAACTTTATGTGGGCTCGCCAAAGCGAGGTGCATTGATTTTATTCATGTTTGAGCAAGATGAGTGAATAAGAGTTTCCTATGCGTTTAAAATGGTTGGACTTAATTAAGCGTCAAAACAGTTTTGGGCTTAAGGCAAAGATGAGATTTAACATGCTTTTTGAAATTGGATTTCTTAAAGAATCTCATGAAAAGAACTGAGAGTCATATGAGATATGATTGACAAGAGTTGTCTACCTAATTGATTTAATTTTGAGCGGTGCGCCAAAGCGTACTCAAAATTAGATTAAAGCGGGATCTCAACCCAATTAAATTATATTATACATTGGATGTATAAGAAGGTTATATAATTTAGTGGGAGTATTTTGTTTAAAATACATTATTTATCTCTTTAATGAAAATCGGTACTTATTAAATTTTGGAAATTTTGCATATTTGTAGATAATGACTAATAACACTCAATCAATGTCGTTGCGATCGATCCTTGAGAAGGATAAGCTCGAAGAGAATGGTACTAACTTTATGGATTTGATCCGTAGCATAAGAATCGTTCTTAGGCAAGAAGATAAGTTGTACATTCTCGATGGGCCTCTTCCTGCTGAACCACCGCCTACTGCCCCTAGGGTGGAAAGAGACAATTACAAGAAACATCGTAATGATTCTAGAGATGTAAGTTGTCTCATGCTTGCTGCTATGTGTTCAAACTCCAACAAAGTTTGGAACATTTGGAAGCCTATGAGATAGGCGTGGAGTTGAGAACCATGTTTCAAGAGCAAGCTAGGAAAGAGAGGTACAAGACCATTGTTGCATTTACTACAAGTAAAATGAATGAAGGGCAACAAGTGAGTCCTCACTTTCTTAAAATGAAAGGTTATGTAGAGCACCTTGAGAAACTTGGCTATCCAATCCCATTGGAGCTAGCCACGGATCTCATTCTTAATTCATTGCCTAAAAGTTATAATCAGTTTGTGATGAATTATAACATGCATGGAATGGATAAGAATCTCTCTGAGTTGCATGGGATGCTCAAAACTGCAGAGATGAAAATTGTGGAGAAAGGTTCTCCCGTGCTCTTGGTTTATGATGGGAAGAAGGCTAGTGCCAAAGGAAAGGGTAAGGCAAAAGTTGTCAAACCCAAGATAAGCAAGGCAAAGGTTGCCAAGGCTTCTGAGGCAAAACCTGATTCACAAAAGGATGCAATTTGTTTCCATTGTCAAGAAATTGGTCATTGGAAACGTAATTGCAAGGCTTTCTTGGAAGAGCAAAAGAGAAGAAGGGCAGCAAGGCTGCGTCGACTTCAGGTATCTATATGATAGATATTCTCCTTTCTACCACTGATTCTTGGGTATTGGATACCGGATGTGGTTCTCACATTTGTCTAAATGTGCAGGGACTAAAGAATAGGAGACTGCTTAAAGAAGGTGAAGTAGATCTACGCGTGGGAAATGGAGCAAGAGTTGCTGCATTAGCCGTAGGGACTTATGAAGTCACTTTACCTTCCAGATTAATTCTTGTTTTGAACAATTGTTATTATGTTCCGGATTTAAGCAGAAATATTATTTCAATTTCTTGTTTGGATAATGAAGGTTTTAAGTTTCTTATTGAGAATAAGAAATTTTCTATTTATTTAAATGATGTGCTTTATGGTATTGCTAATTCATTTAATGGCCTTTATATCTTGGATGTCAAGAATGAAAATAATGTCTATCATGTAAATAAGAAATCTAAACCTAATGATGTAAATCATACTTATTTGTGGCATTGCCGTCTTGGTCATATTAATGAGAAGCGTATCTCAAAACTCCATGGGGACAGACTTTTGGGCTCATGTGACTTAGAGTCATATGATACTTGTGAGTCGTGTCTTCTTGGAAAAATGACTAAGACACCTTTTACCAAGTTGGGTGAAAGGGCAAGCGACTTATTGGGGTTGATACATTCCGATGTATGCGGACCATTAAGTAGCAATGCTAGGGGAGGATTTCAATACTTCATAACCTTCACTGATGATTATAGTAGATTTGGGTATGTTTACCTAATGAAACATAAAAGTGAAGCATTCGAGATATTTAGAATATTTCAAAATGAAGTAGAAAAACAACTTGGCAAAAGTATAAAGGCACTTCGATCAGATCGAGGTGGAGAATACTTAAGTCAAGAATTTGATGATCATCTAAAGAATTGTGGAATAGTTTCACAATTGACTCCACCTGGAACACCACAATGGAATGGTGTGTCTGAGAGGAGAAATCGGACTTTGTTAGACATGGTTCGATCAATGATGAGTCAAGTTGATCTTCCAATATCCTTTTGGGGTTACGCCCTAGCAACCGCTGCTTTCACACTAAATCGTGTTCCAACTAAATCGGTTCAAAGACTCCATATGAGATGTGGAGCGGAAAGAAGCCTTGTCTATCTTTCATGAAGATTTGGGCTTGTGAAGTTTTTGTCAAAAGACTTATCTCAGACAAACTTGCACACAAATCTGATAAATGTATTTTCGTGGGATATCCTAAGGAAACTAAAGGATATTACTTTTACAACCGAGAGGACAACAAAGTGTTTGTTGCCCGAACCGGTATCTTTCTAGAGAAAGAGTTTCTCTCCAAAGAAATCAGTGTGAGTAAAATAAATCTTGAAGAAATTCGAGACCCAGAAAATAACATTGAACCAATGGTGGAGCAAGAACAAGAACCACAAGGAGTTGTGGAACCTGTTCAAAGTACACAAGCAACTCGCAGATCTAGTAGGTTACGATCCGAGCCCGAGAGATATGGATTTCTCGTAACGGATAGTAATGACGTGGAAATCATTGAGAATGATGAACCGTCAACCTACCAAGAGGCGATGTCTTCTCCTGATTCGGACAAGTGGCTTGGAGCCATGGAATTCGAATTACAATCCATGCAAGACAATCAAGTTTGGAATTTGATTGATGCACCCGAAGGTGTAAAAACCATAGGATGCAAATGGGTCTTCAAGAAAAAGACTGACATGGATGGGAAGGTGCATACTTACAAAGCTAGGCTTGTAGCGAAGGGTTATAGGCAAGTTCATGGTATTGACTATGATGAGACCTTTTCACCCGTAGCAATGATCAAGTCTATAAGAATTTTGCTTGCCATTGCCGCATATCATGACTATGAA